>PVJS01051544.1:0-13939 GCA_004027185.1 Glis glis
AGAGAGAGAGAGAGAGAGAGACAGGGGGAGAGATAGGGAAAGAGAGAGCTGAGGCTGGCCGCGAACCCGGATCCTCCGGTCTCCACCTCCCAAAGTACTGGGATTACAAGTGTGTGCCACCACGCCCGGCTTCACTCTTAGTTTTTAAATGCCTTCCCCAGCCCAACCTGATGCCTGGCCCACATGTTCTCCCACAGGGACAGTTCTGGCTCCTCTATACCCAATGTGAACTCACACTGCAGGCCTGTCTGCACAGAACTTTACTAAACTTGTGGCTATTCTTATTAGTAAATCGAAAAGTAGAAAGACTTGAGAAGAATGATTTCTACCTTAACAAGCAGTAATAAGTCACCATTATTGTGCTGATTAGTACTCAGGAATTCAGTAACAAATACACATGTGATAACCATGTTAACCGCTCACAGACTTGTGATCCGTATGGATGCCACAAGGCCTGTCTCATGGGAAGGGACCAATCTAGGGGGCAGTTGAGCCAAAGACTTGGCTCTGGCAGAGACCACAGAAACCCAGGCTAGATGACCACTGACCAGACAATCTGAAAAAAGACTTGACCTCAACACCCAAGCAGGTCAGCCGTGTCTCCTGCCCCGACTGACCAGCAGGGGTTTCAGGAGCACCAGAACCAAGGCGGGGGTGTGCGCAGCAGGGATGCCAACGTACCAGGTAGTATTCTCCCAATGAGAGCATCTAAGAGCCAAAAGGATTCCTCTTCATTCTTTGTTATAAGAATCAGATATCCTGCTATGAAATTCATTCCCTAGAATCAGAAAAATGAGAAACAAAATTCATACTCAGGTTTGCTGTTTATTTCTGATTGAACCCAGGGACACTCTACCACTGAGCTACACCCCCTTTTTATTTATTTTGAGACAGGACCTCACTAAGTTGCCCAAGCTGGCCTCGAACTTACAATTCTCCTGCCTCAGCCTCCCGAGTTTCTGGGATTACAGGTCTATGCCACCACGCCCAGCCATACTGAGTTTTCAACCACCTTACAATTCTGTAGTCATTTGGCTGCTAACTACTAGGTTTCTAGTTTTCTTGCCCTTTCCTAAAACTTACATGATTCTAAAACAATTTTTGGTTGAACTTTAGATACTAAGGGTCTGCCATGTAGTGTTGTGTTTAGTCAACCCACATAAAAAGAAGAAAAAGTTAATATTTAAACCCTCTGAATGCCACTTAGAACTGTAAATTAGAGACTGTCTCTTCTAATGGTCACCTTGTAACAGGTCATATGACCACCACTCAAAAATTGTGTAATGTATACCAACAGCATGGAACTCCACATCAGAGGGGAACCACACCAGTGACCGTGTTGGTGACAGCGAGGATCATGGTCTGACATGGGGATGTTGAGAGAACGGCGTGGTGGAGACCTGCTTGGGAAAGTCATGGTGCACACTTTGCAAAAGGCAGATGTCACCAGAAGTGTGAAGCACGTGACCCTGTGAGCTCAGAGAAGTACCCACCGCCAACCGGCTGAGGACTCAGCCTCTGAGCTGAGCCGCCGCGCACCCAAGGCCAGGGCTGAGCTGTAGAGTCAGCCCCACGTCGGGGCAACTGGCTTTGACGCTTCTATTTTCCTCATCTGTATTTTCTAAACTATGCTTTTCTCCAGTAACCAGGAGGGAAAAGACAGCTTTGGTCAATGCACAGATGGGTTACCCTGACCGCAGGCAAGAAGCCGCACGCTACTGGCAGCGTGGAGACATCAGTCTGCATGCAGACCTGGTCGTGTTTATCAGGAGCAAGCCCGCTGCAAGTGCATGAGCACATACACACAGCCTTTCACACCCTCTGGCCTGTCCCTCTACCTATGCAGCAGACCCTAAGAGCAGAAGTAACCACACAGAGATCGCAGCATGTGACTGCGAAGGCAGAGGCCGGAGAGAGTTCCCAGGGAGCCGATGTGGGCAATGACACAGACCAGACTTGGGCAAGGGGTAATGCATGGAAATGCTGGCACATGGGTGGCCATCATGGGATGAAAGGCAGGACCCAAAGTGACACGTGAACCCTGTCTCCACCATGTCATGGGTGGGAACATGTCCCCTAACCCAGAATTCCCATGTTGAGTCCCAACCCCCGCCTTGGAGGGGAGCCTCATTAGGAAACGGTTGTGGTCGATGCCGCTGGGTACTGAGGGCCTTCTGAGTAAGGGGCCTCATGCAGCAGCACCGGGTCCTCGTGGAAGGGGGAGTTTGGAGCCAGACACCAAGCATGGGGAGTGCCATGTGAGGACGAGCAGCCATCTGACCCAGTGCTGCATCTGCCATCAAGACCCTCCCACACGGCCTCAGGAGGAGCAGCCCTGCCACACCTGGATCTTGGATCTACAGCCTCCGATAATGCAGAACAGACTTCAGATGTTTAAGCCACTCGGGCTGTGGCACTTGCACGGCTGCCGCAGCAAACTAGCACACAGTGTGTACAGATGTGTGTCCACACATGCACATGTATGCGTGTGCACACGCATTCCCCAAACCAGCAGCAGGGCTCCAGCATCATGCCGATATAAAAAACCATGTGCTTTAAAGTGAAGTTATTTTAAAGCCAAAAGAATGGAGAGCTGAATGACCCTAGATGTTCTGCTTCAATTCCTAAATGCCAAGTTCTTTTTTTTTTTTTGGTATTGGAGATTAAACCCAGAGGCATTCTAACTCCAAACTACACCTCTCCTGTTTATGTTTTGTTTTGAAAACAGGGTCTCAGTAGGTTGCTGAGGGTATTGCTAAGTTGCTGAGACTGTCCTTGAACCTGCGATCAACCTCCCAAGTACTGGGATTACAGGTGTGTGCCACCACACCCGACTGAGGCCAAGTTCTTGTTCCCGACAGAGGCAGTAGCAGTAACCAAGCCAAGAGTGGTGGCAGTTCTGTCTGAGAAGGGCCCGTCCTGGTGTCACCTCCCCGGGCACTGTGTGAGGTGAAAGCGTGGTGTGCAGGGTACTGGGGTGGAGGGGCAGTGGCCACCCGTTCCGTCCTCCCTCTGCTCCACTGCTTGCTAGCACTTCTGCCTTTCGCCTCTAGAGCCCACTCGCCAGTCAAAGCACGGTGCATGGTCTGCGCAGGTGGATGGACGCTGCCAGACGCCACCTGCTGACTCCGCTCCTGGGAGCCCGGGCAGACGACACGCCTCCCAGTGCCTGAGCTGGCGCTTCTTGCTTTCCAGGTTATGAGCAAGCGTCCCTTAGATCTGCTCCAGACGGAGACTGGGGAGTCATCCTCCCAACCACTCCTGCTGATTCACCCAGCAAATCCAAACAGCACCAAAATCCACAGCGAGATCTTCTACTAGACCAGGCTTCCAGAAGCATCCTCAAGGGCACGCACGCCCATGGCGCACGCGGGCGCCCACAGAAAGCCGGCCCAGAGTGTGTCAGCCCGTTACCTGTGCTCAACTTCCACCACCCTTGCTCTGCCCGCCCACCAACTGACAGCAAGTCGGGAGAGATGCTCTGCTAGCTGGGTGACCCCCCCCAAAGCCATGGCCTTTCGGGGCCTCATGCTTTGGATCTGGTGAACGGGTCTGGTATGGCTCACACCTGGAGAAGGCTGTAAGTCGGTGGGGTGCCAACCATCCTCCTCCCGACAGCCTCATGCTAAGACTCGGGTCCTGGGGGCTCACCTGGCAATACCCCACACCTTGGTTGTGAAGCCCGTAGGCCAGCAACACGTTGTACAGGGTGTTCTGTAGACAGGGCTCTGCTGTCTTCCGGAACCGCACGTTGTCTGGGAAGGTCCGGTTCAGGTCTGCATGGAAATTCAGTAGAGAGGTTACCACTCAAACCTCTGTGCACCTGCCCGAGGTGCGGGTGGGATTCACCTAGAGTTTCAGGGACGGTCACTGCTCCACCCTGGTCACTGCTCCAATCGCCCCAAGAGAGGCCCAGCCACCCTTGCGGTGCAGGACAAAACCTGAGCCCCAGTGAGTCCAAGGGATGGGCACGCTGGGCCAGGGAGGGTTAGGGTATTTTTGGGTCCTGGGGACAGAGGCGGGTCCCACTGTCTTTTCAGAATCAGGGATGGCGGAGCCCCTTTCAGGTCTCTGTTTCCACACCTGACCCACCAGCACAGTCCAGCTCACCTGGGGCCTCAGCTTCCCAAGGAAGGAGAAGTCCCAAGCCGAGGGCCGGGAACAACAGGTAGAAACTGCACACAAAACCCTGGGAAGTTTCCCAGTTCTGGAGATCAGAAACATAAGGAGGAGGAGCGCCAAGACTCCCCTCGGAGATAAACAGACAAAACTAAATAAACTCCACTGCCAGCCTTTGTACGGGGAGGTTTCCCTGCCAGGCCTCTTCCTGCTTATGGGAACCCCACCTCCGCGCCACCCTGCCCAGGCCCAAGACGGACCCTTTTTTTTTTAATTGTAAACATTCAAATAAATGGAATCAGCTGGGAGAAATGACGGTGTTCTCACTCTTTCAGACTACACTCCTAATACCCGACACCATGAGAAGTTTCCCCTTGCTTTGACGTTTCCTGTGGGAAACGTAAAGATGGGTGTAGACCCCTTGCCCTTGTGTTTACACGGCATGGAGGAGGCTCTGTGGGCATGAAGCATCCACTGTGTGCTTTATCCAGATGCCCCCATATTAATTAGACATGGAACCACCATGTGACCCACTCTGGGGACATGTCCAGAGGAACCAAAGGCAGGGACTCCAGAGGACATGTGTACACCATGTTCACAGCAGCACGGCATAGCAGCCAGAAGGGAGAAGACACTGAGCGTCCACCAAAAGACGAAAGGACAAAGTGTGGAAGCCACACACAGTCCATGTCGGAAGGCCTTTAAAGAAAGGGAATTTTCTAAGCCGGGTGTGGTGACACACACCTGTAATCCTAGTACTTGGGAGGCTGAGACAGCAGGATCACAGGTTCGAGGCCATCCTCAGCAACTTAGCGAGACACTGTTTCAAAATAAAAATTTAAAAAGGGCCAGGGTTGTAGCTCAGAAGTAGAATGTCTCTGGGTTCAATCCCTAGTACCAAAAAATTAAAATAAAAAATAAAAAGAAGCCGGGCGTGGTGGCGCACGCTTGTAATCACAGTACTTGGGAGGCTGAGACAGGAGGATCACAGGTTCGCAGCCAGCCTCAGTTACTTAGTAAGGCCTCCGCAACTTAGTAAGACCCTTTTTCAAATTAAAGAATAAAAAATAGGGCTGGGGGTGTAGCGCGAAGGTAGAATGCCCCTGGGTTCAATCCCCGGTACCGCAAAAGAAAAAGAAAAAGAGAATTTTTACACATGCTACAATTTAGAAGAACCTTGAAGATACTGTGCTTGGTGAAATGAGCCAGTCAGAAAAGGACAAATTCTATGTGAGTCCTCTTATGAGAGGTCCCCGGAGCCGCCCATGTCACAGAGGCAGAAGTGGCAGGGGGCACCAGGGGCAGAGGGCTGAGGAATGGCAGCTAGTGTCTAATGGGGACAGTCTCTGCTTGGAAAGATAAAACAGTAAATTTTATGTTATGCATATTTTACCACAGTAAAAACATTTTACCCAAAACACCCTAAACAGAACCTTTAAAGTCATTTTTCAAACAGCAATACTCTATATAATTTAGTACACACAGCCTCCTGTTAACCTCTGCTTCCGGCAATCTCAGCATTTCTGCCCTGCTGATGACACGTGCTGGACCGCGCTTGCTCCAAAACCTTGGGCCACAGTTCCCTGAGCAGAACGCAGCTTTCAGCTCCCACTGGCTCCAGCCTCGTGGACATGAGACCCAGGAGGGCAGCCCTGGGCTGAGGACGGCTCCCTACGTGTCGGAGACACCCACTCCTTGGGCCTCTCAGCTCTTAAAAGTGATTGTGTTTATTTAAAACTTAGGTATGTCGTGTTTGCATCTGTATTTCTTAAGAACTCTCAAAACTAGAATAGCAGCTCTATTTCTTAAAATCTATTCAATTTAGGTTAGACTTCCTTTGACACTTTGAACTTCTGAGGGCCAGCAGTCCCGTGCTTGTGATTACTAAGGACGAGGAGCACAGGGAAGCCGAGGCAGTGGGGCGGGCGCCCGGAGCAGTGGCCCCCGGGAGCCCTGCAGCTGCTGGCCGCCTCACTCTCCTGCAGCTCCTCACAGCGGAAGCCTCGTGGGCTACAGACACCCAAACACTTGTTGCATGGACTACAATCAGCTATCCCCATGAATGCTACGGCTTTCATTTCCCCAGAAATTCAAAATTAAAACCACGTGGTGCATCTTTAACAACACAACTTTCTTCCTTGGCCTTTGGAGAGGAATGCGGGCAGCACCTGGTCTGCCTCCGTGGCCATGCACAGGGTCCTCCCACCTGTCCTGATGGCTTCCTCCAGGCAGGAATCTCTCTCTCCCTGGAGCAGTTGGTGGTAGTAGCCGGGGTTCTGGTCCATCTGGGCCTGGGCTCCGCTCACAGCCATCCAGACACGGGCCCGGTGCTCCAGCGGGATCCCTTTCCGGACGTAGCGCTTCACTGAAACCGAGAGGACAGACAGCGTCCATGAGCTCAGAGCCAGGAGGGGGTGGGCACGGACCCCGAGCCAGGCCTCCGATCACACAGTTCTAAGTAAAATCCAAAAAGGGGCCCAAACTTCATGTATCTCCACCCAAACTAGCAAATACATTCTTTTGGGGGGGGCGATACTAGGGATTGAACCCAGAGGCATTCTACCTCCAAGTTATACTCCCAGCCCAATTTTTTTTATTTCTTTTTTGGAAACAGGTCTCACTAAGTTGCGGAGGGCCGCATTAAGTTGCTGAGGTTGGCTTCGAACCTGCGATCCTCCTGTCTCAGCCTCCCAAGAACTGGGATTACAAGCGTGCGCCACCACACCCGGCTTTTGCAAATATACTCTTTATACAATACTCCAGAAGGCCTGCTGTCCCTCAGAGCAGCACAGCGAGGCAGCACAGTAACCTTCCTCCTCGCTGGGAGGCAATTCAGGCCTGCCGGGGCACAGGGCTCATCTCAGACCACCCACCCAGCAAACCAGGAGCCAGGCTCTGAGGACAGGAAGACGGACCTTGCCGGGCATGGTGGCGCACGCTTGTAATCCCAGTACTTGGGAGGCTGAGACCGGAGGATCCGGGTTCGTGGCCAGCCTCAGCTACTTAGTGAGGCCCTCCGCGCATCTTAGTAAGACCTTGTTTCAAAATAAAGAATAAAAAATAGGGCTGGGGGTGTAGCCTGGAGGTAGAATGCCCCTGGGTTCAAGCCCTGGTACTGCAAAAAAAAAAAAAAAAAAGAAAGAAGACGGACCTGCCTCAGGCTCCTGCTCTGGGGAGGACTCAGCCCCAGGCGGCAGCTGAGCCCACTGTGCTGAGTGTGAGTTGGTCAGAACCAAACAGAAGAGAGGCTGAGCTGGGCCATAGCTCCAGTGGTAGAGCAGGTACTTAGCACGCAACAAGGCCCTGGGTTTGATTCCCAGCACCAAAAAAAAAAAAAAAAAAAGCAAGAAGAGGTGGCCCTGTGGAGGAGGGGACAGGAGCCGGTGCAGGCACTCTGCTGGCCTTGGGAGCTGCAGACAGAGTGGCAAAGACCACAGGGACAATTTCAGGCAGGCGGCCCTCAGAGGACCTCATGCACCTGGCTCAGGTATGGCCCTGACCTGGGATGGGAAGCAGCGGCCCCAATCAGTGTGGCAGTCACAAGGAGTGTGGACCTAGAAGCAGGCACCAGTGGGTGACACAGACAGACAGACAGCAGGGGCCCAGCGAGGAGGCTGTGGGCTTAGGACCCCAGTGGGCGACACAGACAGACAGCAGGAGCCCAGAGGGGCCATGGGCTGAGAACCCCAGTGGGTGAGACAGACAGACAGACAGACACACAGCAGGGGCCCAGTGGGGCCACGGACTCAGGACCCCAGTGGGCAACACAGACAGACACACAGCAGGGGCCCAGCGGGGCCACGGACTCAGGACCCCAGTGGGCAACACAGACAGACACACAGCAGGAGCCCAGCGGAGCTGTGGGCTCAGGACCCCAGTGGGTGACACAGACAAACAGACAGTAGGAGCCCAGTGGGGCCATGGGCTCAGGACACCAGTGGGTGACACAGACAGACAGATGGCAGGAGCCCAGAGCAGCTGCAGGTTCAGGACCCCAGTGGGCAACACAGGACAGAAAGCTTATTTTCACAGCAAATATTCAAAGCTTTGTTTCCCTTTGACATTACACTATAAATACCATTGTATAAAAATAAACCACCCTTAGGAAGTGCTGTGGTTTGTGTGCCCCACATCCCCCAAAGGCCAAGGTGCTAAGGCTTAGTCCCCCTCCGGGGGCACTGCTGGGACGGGTGGAACCTTTGGGGGGGCCTGGCAGGAGGTCTCTGGGTCACTGGGAGCTCTGCCCTTACAGGGACTGTGGGACCTGCTCCCTTCTCTTCCTCTCCCTGGGGGGCTCTCTGGCCATGAGGTGAGCGGTCCTGCTTCCACCATGATGTGCCACCACTGGCTCAAAGTGGTCAGCTGGGTGTGGTGGTGCACGCCTGTAATCCCAGGACTTGGGAGGCTGAGACAGAAGGATCGCCAGTTTGAGGCCAGCCTTAGCAACCTAGCGAGACCCTGTTTCAAAAAAGAAAAAAAAAATGGGGTGAGAGTATAGCTCAGGGGTAGAATGCCTCTGGGTTAAATCCCCAGTACCAAAAAAATAAAAATAAAAATAAAAATAAAAAGCAAGGCCCAGGAGGACAAAGCCTGTCCCACTGTCCCTCTCATTACCAGAAGGGCACATGGGAGGCAGGAAACACTCCTTCCTCATTGGATGAACGGCGTGGGGTGACCAGGAAGGCCCAGGTCAAGCAAAGAACAGTCCCTAGCAGGATCCACGGAAAGCCAAAGAACGGACATCGGAAATCCTCTTTGCGGCTTAGAAGCGGACCTGAGGATCCCATCTGTGGCAAGAAGGTCTCAGCACACTTGGTCTAATCACGCAGTGTACAGGAACACTGAAAGCACAGCTTGGTTTTGGGTTTCTAACTCTGGCAGAGGCACTAATAATTTGATCTGACATTGTCTCCAATTAGCCTGATTCATACTGAAGCCTGGCTGTAGGTCTCACGACCCTTGGGAGGACAGCAAGGCCAGAAGCGCTCTGGATGAGTTCTGACTCATCCTTTACAGAACAGCAATAGGAGCAGGTCAGTCCCAACACAGGCAGGGGCCGTTCTGAGAGGAGCCATAGCCAAGAGGAAAGGATACGCACAAACCAGGGGCATTTCTGCAAACTGAACAGCTGGAAATGAAAAATCTTTAGCCAGGCATGGTGGTGCACGCCTGTAATTCCGCTACTTGGGAGGCTGAGACGAGAAGATTTCAGGTTCAAGGCCAGCCTCAGCAACTTAGCAAGACCCTGTTTCCAAATGAAAAAATCAAAGGGGCTGGGGGTGTAGCACAGAGGTAGAATGCCCCTGGGTTCAATCCTCAGTATCCAAACAAACAAACAAACAAACAAACAAATTTAAGTAGAATCATTTGTAGTAACACAAGGAAAGATGTAAATCAAACAAAACATCTACAGGATCTGAATACTGAACACTGAAAAAGAAATCAAACACCTAAGAAATGGAGAGATATATCATGTTCATGGATCAGAAGACTCAGTATTAAGATGTCAATTCTCGAGCCAGCATGGTGGCGCACGCTTGTAATCCCAGTACTTGGGAGGCAGAGACCAGAGGATCCGGGTTCACATCCAGCCTCAGCTACTTAGTGAGGCCCTCCACGACTTAGCAAGACCCTGTTTCAAAATAAAGAATAAAGTAATACCAGTACTTTGGGAGGCGGAGACCGGAGGATCCGGGTTCGCAGCCAGCCTCAGCTCTCACTCTCTCTCTCTCTCCCTGTCTCTCTCTCTCTCTCTCTCTCTCTCTACCTAGTGAGGCCCTCCGCAACTTCGTGAGACCCGGTTTCAAAATAAAGCATAAAAAAATAGGGCCGGGGGTGTAGCGCGGAGGTAGAACGCCCCTGGGTTCAATCCCCGGTACCGCAAAAAAAGAAAAGAATAAAAAATAGGGCCAGGGGGTGTAGCTTGGAGGTAGAATGCCCCTGGGTTCAATCCCCAGTACTGAAAAAAAAAAGTCAATTCTCCCCAAACTGATCTACAGATTCATACATGCAACTCCTACCAATGTTACAGGAAATGTACCTTGTAGGTAATGACAAGCTGACTGTAAACCTCATACAGAAAACAAACAGAATCTATGAACCTGCAGTAGGAAAAATAGCATGGTATCAGTGAAAGTAGATTAATGGAATCTAATAAAGAATCCAGGAAGAGACTCACACAAACAGAATCAAGTGCTTTTTGACAAAGTTGCAAAGGAAATTCAGTTCAGGCAGAACAATCTGTGCATTAAAAAAATGCCTAAGATAAAAAATACCAACAATATAAGATGGTAGCAAGAATGGGCAGCCAGTTGACTGCTCATACATTTTTGGTGGGCATAGAAAATTGTACAGCCACTTTGGAATAAGTTTACATTTTTTTTTCCCTCTTGTGTGTGTCTGGTGCTGGGGATCAAACCCAGGACCTTACCCATTTCTAGGTAATGAAATTTCTTACTAGTCAAACATCTGGCACAACCCAGCAATCACACTGCTAAGTGTTTACCCAGGAGAAATGGGTGCCAAGTTCATATAAAAACCTGCATGTGAATGTTTATAATGTTGGCTTTACACACCCCAAATGTCAACTGTGAATAGATATATCCATACAATGGAATACTCAGTAATAGAAGGGAGTGAACTGATGGTACACAGAGGATCTCAGATGGATCTCAAATGCATTGCGCTGAAACTAGACTCAAAAGACTATGACCTGGGTCCATTTCTATGACATCCTGGGAACGGCAGGCCACAGGAATAGAGAGGAGATGAGAGGATGCCTGGGGACCTCTGCTACAAAGGGGCAGCAAATGCAATTTTTGAAGGTGATGGGACTGTTTTAAATCTTTATTATTTTTAATGGTACTAGGGATTAAACCCAGGGGCGTTCTACCTCCAAGCTTTACCCCAGCCCTTCTTATTTTTTATTTTGAAACAGGGTCTTAGCCAGGTGTGGTGGTGCATGCTTGTAATCCCAGTACTTGGGAGGCTGAGACAGGAGGATAGCAGGTTCACAGCCAGCCTCATCAACTTAGTGAGACTGTTTCAAAATAAAAAATAAAATAGGGCTGGGGGTATAGCTTGGAGGTAGAATGCCCCTGAGTTCAATCCCCAGTACCAAAAATAAAGAAAGAAAGAAACAGTGTCTTGCGAAGTTGCTGAGGCTGAACTCGAACCTGAGCTCCTCCTGTCTCAGTCTCCCAAGTACTAAGATTACAGGCGTGCATCACCATGCCTGGCCTGTTTTAAATCTTAACTGTGGTGAGGGTTGACTATGTATTTGTCTACACTCACAGAACTACACCCTGATAAAAGTGAGTTTCACTGTAAATTTAAAAATTAACTTGGCAGGCATGGTGGCATGTGCCTGTACTCCCAGTTCTTGGGAGGCTGAGACAGGAAGACGGCAGGTTCGAGACCAGGCTCAGCAACTTAGTGAGACCTCAGCAACCTAGCAAGACTCTGTTTTGAAAGAAAAAAAAAGGGCTGGGGTGTGGCTCAGAGGTAGGAAGCCCCTGGGTCCAATCCCCAGTACCACAAAATTAATTAATTTATATCACCCTTATTAATTAATTGGTGATATGAAGGTTTTTTTTTAAAGGAAAGGGTAAAATGGTTAAACACACCAACTTTGGCATTGGCCACCTGCTCTGACATACCAGTTCCAAATATGGAATAGAGCTCAGTCTCCCGACGCACAGCAGAGAGACAGCGCTCAAGCCTGGTGCCCGTGAGGGGCAAGGGCGTGATGGGGAACCCTGGCTGGCTGCAGCAGTAGCAGTGCAAGTTTCACAGAAGGCTTCTGCTATGTTCTGTCAAGTCTGTTCTCTGAACTTACACAGTTTCTTTAGAGAATGAGATCATTTCTTGTCCACACGGACTCTCCAAGGTTGGGCCAGCTTACGGGTTGGAATGAAGGTGTGCAGAATCACCCAGGGAATTAGCTCCCATCGATCTGCCCCCATGCAGTATGGAGTCCCACGTTTGGCATCTGCCTTTGAAAATGTTCTTGCAGCTGGGCGTGGTGGCGCACGTTTGTAATCCCAGTACTTGGGAGGTTGGGACAGGAGGACCGCAGGTTCGAGGACAGCCTCAGCAAGTAGTGAGACCCTGTTTCAAACTAAACATAAAATAGGACTGGGGGTATATAGCTCGGAGGTAGAATGCCCCTGGGCTCAATCCCCAGTACCACACACACACAAAAAAAGAAAACGTTCTTGCAATGTAATTTTAATCAGCTGGTGCTAACATCCTAAGTCACTGAGGAGATCAGAAAGCAGGAAATGGCCTCGAGGCTGCACTCCTACTGAAGTCCCTCCACGTCAAGACGGGGAACAAACTAGAAAAGCAGGACCAAGCACATCGAGTGTAGTCTTTCTAGACTGCGGGAGGAGCACCTGGAGGGCTCCTAGTGGATATTTACAATAGAAGAAAAAGAAAATACAGTATTTGTTACACCTACAAACAGTGTGCTCAGCAAAGTAAGTTACAACTTTCATCTTAAGACATCTGGAATGCCAAGATTTTTCGATAACTGTGCTACTGGAGACATAAGATAGGTGAAAATCCTCCAAAAAACGAAAACCACCCAGCAGGGCTCAGAAGAGAGAGAGAGAAGGTTGAAGATGTCAGGGGGGCCTGCGGGAACACAAGGTCAGGCCTGAAGCTGAGCCCCTTGGCCATGCCATCTGGGGACGGTGCCCGCATGACTAGACTACGGCCAGCCAAGAGTACCTAACCGGAAAACTCTGGACTCCAATTTCTGTAACAACTCATCCACTCCTGTTTTATGCCCTGCAGTCCACTGGGAGTTTGCCAGCACTGAGGGCTCCCAAGTGCTCCCCGGAAACCACACCCACACCAGCAAGGCCACACAGGGGCCAGGACTCCCAGGCTTCCCCAGAGTGACCATCCCAATTTCATGACAGAACAGCAGGAGGCTCCCTGCAGCTCCCACCCTTCAGGCTGAGGACTCACGGGAACTACACGTTTGTTCACAAACTCAGTTAGGCCAAGTATACTTGTTATCATAATCACAGTCTAATTAACACCACATAATTAGAGAAATATTAGAAGCTGGGTGTGGTGGCACACATCTATAATCCCAGTACTTGGGAGGCTGAGATGGGAGGATCACAGGGTCGAGGTTAGCCTCAGCAACCTTAGTGAGGTCCCTCAGAAACTTAGTGAGACCCTGTTTCCAAATAAGAAATAAAAAAAATTGGGCTGGGGGTGTATTTTGGAGGTAAAATGCCTCTGGGTTCAATCCCTAGTACAATAATATAATAATAATAATAACAACAACAACAGCTAGGTGTGGTGGCACATGCCTGTAATCCCAGTACTTGGGAGGCTGAGACAGGAGGATTGAAGGTTCGAAGCCAGCCTCAGCAACTTAGCTAGGCTCTCAGCAACTTAGTGAGACACTGTTTCCAAATAAAAAATAAAATAGGGCTGGGCGTGGTGGCGCATGCTTGTCATCCCTGTACTTTGGGAGGCGGAGACCGGAGGATCTGGGTTCGCGGCCAGCCTCAGTTCTCTCTCTCTCTCTCTCTCTCTCTCTCTCCGTCTCTCTCTCGCTCTCTCTACCTAGTGAGGCCCTCCGCAACTTCGTGAGACCTGGTTTCAAAATAAAGTATAAAAAAATAGGGCCGGGGGTGTAGCTTGGAGGTAGAACGCCCCTGGGTTCAATCCCCGGTACCACAAATAAATAAATAAATAAATAAATAAATAAATAAATAAATAGGGTTGGGGATGTAGATCGGAGGTAGAATGCCTCTGGGTTAAACCTCTAGTACCAAAAAAAAAAAAAAAAAAAAAA
>PVJS01051545.1:0-13937 GCA_004027185.1 Glis glis
CCTTCCTTCCTTCCTTCCTTCCTTCCTTCCTTCCTTCCTTCCTTCCTTCCTTCCTTCCTTCCTTTTTTCCTTTGTGATGGGGATTGAGCCCAGGGCCTCAAGCACATGTGCTCTACCACCAAGCTCTACTCCCAGATCCTATCATTTCTTTGAGTTGGAATACTTCAAACTCCTCTCTTCTACCTCTTCATAGAATATGTAATAAATTACTTGAACTATGGTGACCTTACTGTGTTATAGAGTACTAGAAGTTTCCCCTCAGTATTTTGGTACCCTCATCCAACCTCCCTCTCTCCCCCTTCCCCTTCCTAATCTCTAGTGACCACAATTCTACTCACTGCCATGACACCTTCAACATGATAAAGAGAGTTTACAGAACACCATCTTCAGAAAACATTTTCCTTTTAATTGTGATTATTTTGGGTGGATCTTAAAACTGATTCTAGCAGTTTTTATGGGAATGGTTCTGTCTCTGGAGTCTGCTTGTGTTTTAATCTTGCCCCTTTCCCTCTCCACAAATTAAGGCATGTTACTTAATTTCTCTGGGTCTCCATTTTGAGAATAATATATAAGATCATAACATATAAGATCACTTTTTGGACTTCAGAACACTGAAAAATTCCTTTGTTCCCAATTGCAGGAATCTTGCACCTTTGCGATGGCTTCACATATCATCATCTTTGGGCAGTAAAATCAAGCTTAACAGAATCTAAGAAAACTCACCTACAATAAGCATTACTTTTTATAATGTGAAAATGTGGGTTTCAAATTTTTCTAAAAATTTCCAATAAGAGATCCACAGCATATTGTTGTAATGTATTTCAATCCTAACACTTCCCAAGGGACATTCTTTGTAACACCTGAAACAAAATTTCTCCCCTTCGATTCAAACCTATGAAAGAGAGATTTTGCTTATCAGAGTCTTATGGCAGTGTATGTTATAAGGGAAAATATATTTCTTTGTGATTTTTTCTCCCCTTCTACTGCAATTGTATTTTATAATACTTTCTAACTTGCTGCTTTACACTGCAATTCTAGTGTTACACTACTCTAGACTCTGTTTTAGGTAAAGTCCAACTCACACTTGCATTCACCAATCCTTTGCTGAGTTCAGTGACACTACTGCTAGAGGAAGAGTGCAGAAAGCTTTTGGTTTGCACAGCATCCTTTGTCGATTTTGGGTTTATTAAAACATGTAGGTGATGGTCAAGATATTTAGGTGACATTTAACTGAGACCATTGTAAGGGGACTTAAAAGAAACTGCAGGAACACAAGTTTTCCTGAGAACTAAATATTTCAGGAGATTCAATACAACCAGAGGGAGTATTCTCCAAGATTAATGGAGAAATCAGGAACAATTGGCTTTATTTTTATCTCTTGGGCAACCACAAGACAAACTGTTTTCAGCAAATGTGCCTTGTAATGTTAATGCTCTAGAGTTCATAAAGAAGCAATTTATTATATTGAGTTTATTGTCCAATAATGATTCATCAGCTTTTGGGTTTAACTCACTAGTTCTCAGGGGTCCTTTTATTTACTATTTCATTAACTAAGCTTCTTGTCAAATGAGGCAGATATTAAAAGATGAAACATATTTTATGTTCTTTGATTTGAAATGAAATTGTCTTTTATTTATATAGTATGAGTGACCTGGGGACTTGGGGGAGCTATTTTACTGAAAATCCAGCATTTAAATAGGAGCAAAAAGAATAACAAAGTAAATAAATGAAAGAACTGATAATCCTATGCAAATTTAGCTCCTTGTAACTCATCTGTTTCCCAAATCAAAACTCACACTCAGTCACTTTTAAGTTTTTAATCCACTGTCATGCACATGTAAAGGTGAAACTTAACATTGGGCTGGAAGATTGGCTAATATTAACTAATAAAAGTATATATCAAAATGGTAGAAATCTCCATGGAGTTTTAATCTTTAGATTGTCATTTTCCTTTTGAATTTTAAGTAAGTTAATCACTGGCTTAAAGGCTTAAAGGAGATGGAGGGCACTTCAATAGTAGGATGTCTTTACTGTTACAGTGAACACAGGCCAAGAATTAATGGCAATCTCATATAATTGACTTTCCTGACATACATTTTTAAACTATCAACAAATTTGCTTTTGAACTTTTACAGCTTCATTAAGGGCTTTAAGATATTTCCACGAGCACCTTGATAATGAAAAATTTTAAGCCAAAATCAACCGTGAACACTGGGCCAAACTTCTGCCTGTTGAGTGACACGATCATCAAACCATGTGAAGCCCACTGGATATTGAATGCACCTTTATTTTATCCTAATTATTTCAGAATATTAATTTTCTAGATATGAAAGTACATAAATAAAAGTGATAATGGAGTATTCATCAGCATTATCCTTTTTTTATTCTTTATTTTGACACAGGGTCTCGCTAAGTTGCGGAGGACCTCACTAAGTAGCTGAGGCTGGCCGCAAACCTGAATCTTCCGGTCCCAGCCTCCCAAGTACTGGGATTACAAGTGTGTGCCACCAGGCCCGGCAGCATTATCCTTTTTAAATGATATTTGATAATTCAGATGTTTACAGTGAAGAGGCGAAACATCCACATGACTGAATTATTATTTCTTTGGCAACAGAGAGAGTGCTACTGTTATCTTGGATAATTTGTATGTGGGGGGTGGGTACTGGGGATTGAACTCAGGGCATTCTGCCTCTGAGCTACACCACACCCCCAGCCAGCCCTTTTCATTTTTTATTTTGAACCAGGGTCTGGCTAAGTTGCCAAGGCTGGCCTTGAACTTAGGATCTTCCTGTCTCAGTCTCCCAAGTAGTGAGATTACAGGCATGTGCCACCATCCCTGGTTGATCTTAGATGAATTAACTTCAAAACTGCAGTGGTCACTCAACCTTAAAACACAAACAAATAAGCTAACAATAAGTTTTGTTATTCTGGTAATTTAATAATAAATATCCTCATTAGCTCAAATAACTCACTAATTAAACCTCAATTAAAATCTTGAGCTTAAAGTCTATTAATTTCTTCACACACAAAATATTCCAAAGAGCAAATACTTCTGAATGAGTTTCTATTTACACCCTGTAGGCATGAAAAAGTGTGTGTGTTATTTAACAACCATTTATTTAGGTATATGTATATAACATAAACTTGGCATTTATGTGAATATATTTATATTTTATTTACTTATTTTTGGATATATAGAGATATAATTCATACCATCATGATGAAATGGATAAAAAACTATGCCATATGCCCTCATCCCAAGGTTTCATGTTATTCTTCAACTGACCCCAAGAGTATCAAACTATCCTCTACAGTTTCAAGCCATGTACTACATCATGGCAATTATGAGAAATCAAACACCTGGGTTCTTATGAAGTTTAAGCTCATCATGAAAAATGGACTTTTTTAAAAATTAGAATCTTAGGCAAAAGAATGTACTTGGAGCAATAAATACTTTAGAAGCCTAGACATAGCTAGATATGCTAGACATGTGAGCATATATAGACTGCTGCGGTATTAAGGATTAAGACAACATCTTCTACAGGTCACCGATCAATGCCCTCTAGAAGTCCGAGTATATATGAGACTTCTTCCCTCTAATATTTGAAAACTAGGCATCTAATAAAAATATACAAAAAACTCGCTGGCAGAAAATATTTAAAATTCACATGGGCCAAACATGTTAGGAAGGAAATAGAATAATCAGAAGGAGGTTAGGGAATTAACTGGGAAGGATTAATATAAAATTCAATTGCTAGATTACATGTAACCTTTGTGTAGAATGTCAGAAAAGTTTGGAGGTAGATAGGATAAAAATTTTTTTTGACCACTACCTATGTGCCAGGGAATGGGTCTATAGTCATCTGTGCACAAAGTAACAAAGATCTCTCTATTTATGCTATTTATATTCTAGTGGTATGACAGAGAAATGAGAATCTGTTCCATTCTGTCTGGCATCTGTCAGTGTGTTTTGTTTTGTTTTGTATTGTTTTGCAGTACTGGGGATTGCAGCCAAGGGTCCTCTATCACTGAGCTACATCCCCATTCCTCCACCCCATTTTATTTTTTATTTATTTATTTATTTATTTATTTATTTATTTATTTATTTATTTTGTGGTACTGGAGATTGAACCCAGGGGCATTCTACCTCCGAGCTACACCCCCAGCCCTATTTTTCATTCTTTATTTCAAAACAGGGTCTCACTAAGTTGTGGAGGGCCTCACTAAGTAACTGAGGCTGGCCGCAAACCCGGATCCTCAGGGCTCAGCGTCCCAAGTACTGGGATTACAAGCGTGAGCCACCATGCCTGGCTTACTTATTTATTGAACAAGATCTCACTAAGTTGCTGAGGCTGGCCTTGAACTGAACTTGATCCTCCTGCCTCATCCTCCCAAGTAGCCAAGACTATAGGCAGGGGAGTGGTATTGGTTGAGGGGTACCATCATGTCCAACTCTGTCAGTGTTTTAAAGTATTCAAAATTCACTGAGGGATGGTTATAGTAAATGGAGGTTCTACTGGTTGGAGTGGTGAGGCAGTAAAAGAATGAAAATTTATGTTAATTCAACATTTATTGAACAACAAACGTCAGTCTCTATGCTTAGTGGACATGAGGTAATTATAGCACAAATTAAGACCATATTTCTAAACCTAGATACATTTACAAATACTAATTCTAATGCAAGCCTTCATATATTATAACCAGAAACATATTATGGACCATACTTTGCAAACTTAATTCACTTAATTTTTTAAACATTTCTATAAATTATGTGATATTTCTATTTTATAGATGATAAAACTCTAGATTAGGGAGATTAAGTAACTTCCCCAGTGTAACATACCCAGAAAGCCAACTGTGGTTTTAAAAGTTTGTGTGACAAGCCGGGCGCGGTGGCGCACGCTTGTAATCCCAGTACTTTGGAAGGTGGAGACCGGAGGATCCGGGTTCACGGCCAGCCTCAGCTAGCTCTCTCTCTCTCTCTCTCTCTTTCTCTCTACTTAGTGAGGCCCTCCGCAACTTCGTGAGACCCGGTTTCAAAATAAAGTACAAAAAAATAGGGCCGAGGGTGTAGCGCGGAGGTAGAACGCCCCTGGGTTCAATCCCCGGTACCGCAAAAAAAAAAAAAAGTTTGTGTGACACCCAAATTCATGAATTTTTAAATGTGTTTTGTTCCCCCCTCCCAAGTAGGTGCTTCACACAAAATATTCTTGAAAGAATTGAAGGATATTATTATAGACAATTTCCTCAGGAGAGGTGACCTTTATAAAACAAATTAGTTAAATATAATTTCAGGGCAAGACAGAGTCTTATGATCATTTGGTCCAAGTTATTTCAAGTGATCAGGAAACTGAGGTTCTGACAAAGATTTACAGTTAATTAGTGAAGAATCAAGGGCTGAAACCCTGATATCTTTATTTCCAGGTTAATGTCATTCTAACTATGCCACACTTCCATCCTATTATTCATCCATTGATGTATTTCAAAAATGCATCCCCATCTAAATATATTTCCTAACTAAATTTAATTTCATAGAAACCTTAAAATATATGACAAAAATTTCCCCCAATTAATTATAACTACATTTTTGCTAGTATTTTTCATTTTATAGTAAATGTAGAAGTGTCACATACAAAATACATTCTACAGTCAGGATTATTACTGGGAATAATCAGGGATATTTCATAATGAGAAAGTTGTCAATTTATCAGGAGGCACAAAATTTCTAAGTATGTCAGTATATACTAAGAGAAATTAGAAAACATGAAGCACAAATTGATAGAACTTGAGGAAGAAAAAATCTATAATTATAGTTGGAGAGTTCAACCTCTTTTGTCAGTAATTGAAAGAATAAGTAGAAAATCAGTAAAGACACAGAAACATTAACTGATTAGATCTAATTTATACTCATAGAACACTATATGCAATAGAAACCGAACATACATTCTTTTCAATAAGATTATATTCTGTGTCATGAAATAAGTTTAAATAAATTTTAAATAATTTCAACCACAAAATATAGTTCTTTGACAAGAAATTCAATCAGAAATCAATAACAGACATACAAAATACCCCAAACATTAATAAATTACTAACATATTTCTATATAACCCATATATAAAAGAAAAAATAACTTGGCAATTAGAAAACAATTGAACTGACTGAAAATCAAAACGCATTTTATCAAAATTTGTTGTGGACTGCTAAAGTAGTATTTTGAGGAAAATCTACAGCATGAATGATTAGAAGAAAGGGCTAAAATCAGTGGCCTAAGCTTCCATTCTTAGAGGTTCCAAAAATAAACAGGATTGTTATCAGATTAAAAAGCTTCTGTACAGCAAAGGAAACTATCAAGAATGTAAAGAAAGAGCCTATAGAATTGGATAAAATCTTCACCAACTACCCCTCTGATAGAAGATTAATATCTAAAATATATAAAGAGCTTAAAAACTCAATACTAAAAAAAAACCAATTAAAAACATGAGCAATGGATCCGAATAGAAACTTCTCAAAAAAAGAATTACAAATGGCCAATAAACACATGAAAAAATGTTCAACATCATTAGCAATCAGGGAGCTGCAAATCAAAACTACACTGAGATTCCATCTAACCCCAGTTAGAATGACAATCATCAAGAAGTCAAACAAACCAACCATTGGTGGGATTGCAAATTAGTACAGCCACTATGGAGATCAATATGGAGGTTCCTTAAAAGACTGGGAATGGAGCCACCCTACAACCCAGCCATACCACTTTGGGGATCTTCCCGAAAGCACTGAAATCAGATTACTATAGGGACACATGCATTTTCATGTTTATAGCAGCTCAATTCACAATAGCCAAACTATGGAACCAGCCTAGGTGTCCATCAATAGGCAAATGGATTACAAAATTATGGTTTATACACACAATGCAATTCTACTCAGCCATAAAAAACTAACAAAATTATGCCATTTGCAGGAAAATGGGTGGAACTAGAGAATATTATGCTTAGTGAGATTAGCCAGTCAGAGAAAGTGAAGGGCCATATGTCTTCACTCATATGTGGAAGCTCGAGAGAAACTGGGAAACAAAGAGGATTTCAGATAAATGAGGGAAGACACTAGTGAAATGGGGAAGGAGAGCCGGAGGGGGGGGGTGGAGAAAGGCAAGATCTGATGATGGTAACTATTCAAATAACCTTTTGTTCAGACATGAAGTTACTTGTATCCATGTAAAGATTATCTTTGGGGCTGGGGAGTGGGGTGGGAACCAGAGGGAAAGACAGGAGGATTGCTGCATGCACGTGTGTGTCACTCGGAACCTCACTATGATGTATAACTACAATGCACCCATTAAAAAAAAGAAGTTCTAAAAAGAAGAAAAAATTGAACATGAAGCAAGAAGGAATTAGGTAATAATGACTTTTAGAGAATAAACCAATGAATGAAAGATTAAACAGGGAATAATAAGGGGAAACAAAACCAAAAGCTGATGAAAGAGATTAATAAGATGGATAAGCCTCTAGCCAGACTAACCAAGAAATAAAAAAGTATAGACATGAGTTATCAATATCAGAAAGAAAACAAAGAACATTACTACAAATCCTATAGACATAGTAAGGAAAAAAATAAATATCATGGAAAACTATTTCAATAAATTGAGCATCTTAATTCACCATGTGAATTACCAGCTGAAAAAGTAGTACAATTCTTATAAGAATTTACTCAATTTCAAAATAGAAACAATATTTAACATACTTAACTCAGTAATCATATTTTATATAAATTCAAATATAGATAATATCTTTCTTTGTCTGAAGTTCAGAGGCCTTTTTTCTAACATATTACATGCAATTGATATATTTTATCAAGGTATGGAGTACTTACTCAGATTTTACAAAATAATATATGCTAGAACCTCCACTGGATGAAGGCTGACCTTTTCAACAGTGTTTTCCCTAGTATATTAGCAAGTAAAACAATGTTTTCCTATTGAACATAGGTAGGCTTCTATTTTCTTTTAATTATTCTAAACTCCAAAGTTTTTCTTTGGGGGGGTGCAATGTCAATAATGCTGAGAAGTAGGCATCTGTGACTCTATTGGATTTTTCTTCAACAAAAATTCAACTTAAAAAGCATTGGTATAGCCAGGCGTGGTGGCACACACTTGTAATCCTGGTACTTGGGAGGCAGAGCCCGGAGGATCCGGGTTCGTGGCCAGCCTCAGCTACTTAGTGCTACTTAGTGAGGCCCTCCGCAACTTCGTGAGACCCGGTTTCAAAATAAAAGGATAAAAAATAGGGCTGGGTGTGTAGCTCGGAGGTAGAACACTCCTGGGTTCAATCCCCGGTACCACAAAAAAAAAAAAAATTGGTATGACGTTTCTATTCATTTCAAAAGCTATTTGGCATAAAATGCGAATTATCGAAGTTACAAAATATCTATTAGAAGTCACAATTTTATTAACATGAAAGATTTCACTAGCACAAAGGTGACTATTTATATCATCTGAAGTACATTCTCTCAAAAGACTGATGACCATCTGCTTGACCTTGCACTAGATCAATATGGACGGCCAATCTGTAAATCATTGTTTCCCAAATGTTGCCACTCCATCAATCCACTGCAAGAAGGGATGGAATGTGGATGGGAGGAGAAACTTCTTGTTTCACACACCTTTACACTGACAGCAATGCTTACTTGGACTGCAAGTAAGGCAAGACCGAACAGATTCTTCTAACGTTCTTCCCAGAAACACAGAGGACCATGTTATAGTGAGGGAGAAGACTTGAAGACAAAAGTGCCAGCAGGCAAGGTAATTAAAAGAGAACATTCCGATGCACAGATATACAAGTGGTGCAACTGGTCTCTGCCTGATGCAACTTGAAATTACTTGGATTTCCTCAAAACATCTTCTAATTCCTGACTTTGCTTGAGAGACAGTGATAGAAATTTGAAATATCAAATATATTTTTAAAAGTGCATATTCATATGTATTTAAATAGGTATGCACTAATAAACCTGTCAACCCTGGACATAGTTCTATATTTTGATGTCAAAAATAAATCATTTTTGAGGAGATGGTAGCCTGCTCAGTATGCTACTAAGCCATTATTTGATTAATGAAGACTTTAAGCAGGTACATTGTGACATTTCTTAGGAAAACTATCTTGAATTAATGGTTGAAATTTATACATCTTAACAACCTTTTTTGCCCAAGGTATTTTTTCCTATGATATTGTGCCAAATACATATTAATTTATTTTAGGAGTTTATTTTAAATTGATAATTCAGAAATTGTGGGATCTTATTAAATTATTCTCCCTGTTAATATCTCTTTACAATAGTATTTAAGTTAAGTGGTATTTTACTTCTACAGTGGTACTAGTAATACTCTTAGAAAGGACAAAATATCAGGAGCCATAGAACTTTCGGATCAGCAACTTATCTTATCATGCCATTTTTTACATGAGTTATAAATTAAGGTAAATCTTATTTTGAAAGAATCTGTTTTGAGTTTGAGAATATTTAAAATATTAGACATATAGTATTTTAAAAGTCCATCATAACTTCTAGTCACTGTATAGCCCTGCAGTCACTGTTCTACATAGTATTAAAGTTTGGTTCTACAAGATTATATTAGTTAATTTTCTTCCATTAAATATACATTCCAATTATCTTTCCAAATGCAGACTTTCTGAATTATCTCTAGGACTCACTTGTTATTAATATTTACATAAATTAAGTTTGGATTAATTTTGATGTAATAGAAAGACAGCAGGTTTAGACATCTAATATATTAGACAACCTCATATCCCTATATACTAGAAGTATAGAAAATAGAGGGGGGATTGTACTGCTCCCTAATGCCTTTTCGTATTCTTATTTGATAAGATATTTCACAGTTCTTAACTTCGGAGAAAAAGTATGAGCAGACTGTAAGATGCTTTAGTGATTAAGAAAAAAGAAGGACATTTCAACTAGGTGTGGTGGTGCACACCTGTAGTCCTAGTACTGGGAGGCTGAGATAGGAGGGTAACAGGTTCCAGCCAGCCTCACCAAATTAGCAAGACACTCAGCAAGTTAGCCAGAAATAAAAAATAAAAAGGGCTGGGAGTGTAGCTCAGAGGTAGAATGCCTCTGGGTTCAGCCACCAATAAAAAAATGAATGAATTAATTAATATATATTTTTTAAAGGGCTGGGAGAATAGCCCAGTGGTAAAGCAATCCTGAGTTCAATCCCAAACACCAAGAAAAAAAAAGGACATTTCAAAGGGCCTTTCTATTCTTCACAACTTAACTGCATAGCTACAGTTTTAAGGAGGAATCCCTGACCTGTAGTCTAAGGAAGCAATTAGAAGCTCACACACTCAAAGTTCTAAATATGACTCCTTTGGTGCTTATAATGACCTTAAGGAAAGCACTTGGTAACTTAAAAAGAGAAAGAAAAAAATTAAGATAGTCATATGGCTGTCAGTCACAGCGCAATTTGAAATTGTAGATAACAGGAAATTTTAGAAATATCTTCTTAGGAAGATCTGAGAGCGTGCCATTTATCAAATGATAGTAAAAATATGTCCAATGATACTGCGTTTCATGCAGATAAAGTTGAAAGGCATAATAAGGACATAAGCGATCTTGATGAGCAAGGTGGTGTTCCTCCTGTTTCCTTATTCTCTCTGTCCAGTTAGTATAGATTACTTGAGTAACCAAAGTCATCCATCTGTAAGTCATTTGAACTATGTACATTAAAGCTGACACACACATTTGAGAAACCATTCCCTTAGAGGAACTTTTATGTATGTGAAAATTTGAAATTTCCCCCCCTTTCCCTAAGCTTCTGAAGACATATGTATACAACAATCAAAAGCATTTTTCCAAGTATTCTTTTTAGTTAACTAGAGTACTATGCCAACCTCATTAAATATTGTGGAAATAAAAGAAAGACCTTAAAACAACAGATGGAATAACCAGTTTTGAGGCTAATGTCTGAGCATTATTGGGAGGATCTTTGAAAAATTAAATCTACTACATAACTTTCTTCTGTTGAGAATTAGCATAAAGTCTATCTCAATATAGCCAGGTGAATAGTACGATCAAAGATGTTAGGCTTTGAGGTCTTCCTGGCCTTCTCAGGCACACACATAGAAACACAGAAGAAACATGGGGAGGAGGGAAGCAGTGTGCACTTTAAGTATTTTCACAAACATTACCACCAATTTTACTCTCTTTAAGTCATTAATTTTTGAATCTGGATAAGAAATAAAAATAAGACTTCAAATAACATTTTATCACAATTTTTATCAACTCTCTTACCATCAAATGTTAAATAAACTCTTGCTTGGGGCTGGGAAGATCCTTTTACACAGATAGAACAAATAAATACTCCGACCAACACGCAAATTGCCTGGAATGCCATTTCTTCAGATGTGCAAGCTAGTATCCAAGGGAAAATACCTTTAAAAGAGAAATAACAAATTTGTTATATCTCATTTCACATTTTAGGAGTATAAGAAACATAGCAGCCCAGATCGAACAACCTATTCACAAAAGATGCATCTGAAACTTTTACAGTAATGGCAAACAGTAGGAGGTGCTGTGACTTTGCCTCTCAGATGTGAACATTGTGATTTATCTGTCTTGAAGTCTTTGCAAGAAGAGAGTTATTTCATATTCCAGCAAAACAATGCTAACATCAAAGCTGAACAAAGCAGCAAGGAAAAACGTATTGATTCCCAAAGGGAAACACAATATTTTAACTGATTTTCTCTCTAAAGACTCCATTCCACTAAAATGACTTGAGAGTGGTACCATAAGGGTATTGCTGGTTGAAAATTCTCTCTCCCATAAATTTAGTGGCAGAGAAATCCCATGTGTACATTCATGGGTATCTACCCACTTCCATACTCATTAGCTCTTTAGGAGTAATTGTCTCTGAAATAGTGTTTCTACCTATAAATCTATGTGTGTTCCATCCTTGATTACTAAAATCACTTGAATCAATTATCTGCCAATTTATTCAGATGACCAGGCAGCTGTTAAATGATGCAGATGAGGTAACCATGGACTCATGCCAAATTCAAACCAATGACCTAGTGGTGAGTAATCCAGTGAGCCTGTACCCACCAAGGCATATTTTAAATAAATCAACCAGAAAGTGGGCTGTCAAAATTCCAAAGGATAAATCACAGAGACAAGTATGATTGCTTAAAACTGTAACTATAAAATTGATACATGCTATTAACTAATGTCTGAATACCAAAGAAGATCAGGTAATGTGTTAAGACACAAGTATAAGGGCTCTAGTGGCTACACCATGTAAAATAAACTCAGGACCATAAAAAGAAACCCCATTATTTTTATCTGCCATAATTATACAGCACAATGACTTAACAGTTTAATCTAGAAATGTATTTGCACAGGTAACAACAATGCTGATCTTCAGTATGATGTGGCTTTTTAAAACTGAAATTCTATCATTAATTCTATTCTATAAAGTGTCATTAAAAATTTTAAAGACTTTAGTAGAAAAGAAAAAGAGCAATTAAACCAAACATGCAATCTTAAACAAAAAATCCTAAATTGCTTTCATAGGTGGTGCATATGCTGTGAGAGTTACAAATGAAACGCATGGTGTTTCTACCACACAGATGGAGGAAACCCTATACATGTTTGTGTTGGTAATTTTCAAAAGAAACAGCTTCTTCCTGCTTCCACAACCTCTTCACCTTGTCATCCCTAAATTAACTTAGAAGAAAATTGATTTTATGGGTGACTTTCCCTTAGTAATTTGCCCCTTGGTTTTGTTGACTTTACAGTTAAAGCCAAGAGGAGGGGGGAGGCTATTAATATGCCCAACCTTAGTCTGTTTAGGCAGGCTGATAATATTTACACTTTTTTTTACATATTGCTATTAACAGTATCTAATGGAATGTCTCCTAAAAAGGGTCATACACCACAAATTGCAAGGAATAATACTGCGAGGAGATGACAGATCAAATGAAGCCAGTCTACCGAACAATCTGAGTTCAGTTCCACCTAGTGTTGAGGTGAAAAGCAAGTGTCTCTTACACGCTCCCAGCTTCCCCGCCCCAAGTATCTAACTTCTTCCTTCAACTCAGACGCGCTGCTGATTTTTCCCTTCTACTGATTGCCCACTAATAATACATAAGAATCCTTTTATGTCCTCCAGACCAGTTTTGCCTTAGAAGGCACTGTAACCCTCAACTTTCCACTCCCCGCAGGTGTCACCGCCTAAAGAAACAACTCACGCCGGGCTCCCAGCACGGGCAACGCTTCCCTGACAAACCGCGTGCGCTCCTAAGAAAACGCTCAGGCTGGAGCACGCCAATGGATGAGAAGTCAGCACAGCCACAAAAAAAAAAAAAAAGTTATATTTTGCTAAATGTGTCCTGCTGAAAGGCACGAGTCCAGCTTACCGAGGGTGGAAGAGCTCAGCACAGAAAAGTCATCAGTTTGTACTGGGTAGGATCCGCCAGTCTCTCTAGTCCTTTTTCCCTAGAAAACCTTAATTTCTCCCGCGATCCCACAGCGAAATGCCTTCTCCCGGGTCCTCGGAGTTTCTTTGTAGAGGAATCCTGCGCGCTGCGGCGCCGCGGCACCCGAGCCCTCTCCGCGGCGCTGCAGCCACACCTCGGCGTGAATGGAGCGCGCCGGGCGCGGGGGGAGCCGCGGTGTCCGGTTACAGCGACGCGGCGCGGCCGGGGCTGCCCCGGCGCACCGCCCCGCAGACTCGCACCCGCCGGCCCGCGCGCCCCACCCAGGGACGCCCGGAGACACCAGGGGCGCCGAGGGACTCCCAGGGACACCAAGGCACACCCAGAGACACCCAGGGACGCCCGGAGACACCCAGAGACACCCAGGGACGCACGGAGACACCAGGGGCACCGAGGGACACCCGGAGACACCCAGGAAAACCCAGGGACACCCAGAGA
>PVJS01051547.1:0-13936 GCA_004027185.1 Glis glis
CTACTTAGTGAGAACCTCCACAACTTCGTGAGACCCGGTTTCAAAATAAAGTATAAAAAATAGGGCCGGGGGTGTAGTGCGGAGGTAGAATGTCCCGGGTTCAATCCCCGGTACCGCAAAAAAAAAAAGAATGTTCATTATCTTTATCAGGGAAATACAAATCAAAACTACACAGAAATATCAGCTCACTCCAGTTAGAATGGTGATTATCAAGAACACAAACAATAATAAATGCTGGTCGAGGATGTGGGAAAAAAAGGAACACTTATACAGTGTTGATGGTATTATAAATTAGTACAATACTATGGAAATTGAGGTGGAGGCTCTCAAAAGACTAGGTAAGAAACCACCATATGACCCAGCTATACCATTCCTTGATATTTAACCAAGAGAATTATAGTGATAATATGCAAACACATGTTTATAGCTGTACAATTCATCATAGCCAAAATATGGAACCAGCCTAAGTGTCCATCAACAGATGAATGGGAAAAGAAAATGTAGCATATATACATAATGGAGTTTTACTCTGGAAAAAAAGAACAAAATTATGTCATTTGTTAGAAAGTCAAGAGTTGTATGTTTTCTGTCATATGTGGAATCTAGAGAGAAAAAAGGAGAAAAAGACAGTCTCATAAAATAGAAGGAAGACCAGTAGAGTAAAGGAAGGGGATCAGGGGGATGGAGGAAGGAAAGAGGACACATTGGGGAAAAATTGACTAAATTGTGTTATATGCATGTACAAATATATCACAATGAATGCTACTATTACATATAAATTTTAATGTACTAATACAATTTTTTAAAGAGCAACATTTTAAAAAGTTGGACTCTCTATCATTGAATTCTGGGCATAATTCAGTAAAGTAGAGTCACTAGGAAATTAGATAACATGCACTACAATGTCCCAGACCTAGTGTTGTCTGCAATAAAACAAACATTTCACAATTGCATGAGACTCTCCAAACTGCAGCAAAAGTTTCCCAGATGTCTTGCATACAATAAAAACAATCTGGTATAATGTATTTCAACTTGACAAAATTAAAACTATATTCTACTTGGATATGTCTCTCTGGGAAAATTCAGCTTTCCTAATCTGTCATCTTCGATGAGAGTTAAAGGTACCCCTAACAAAGCATTATAAGTTACCAAAGATGAACACAGAAAGAAAAGAAAATGCCTTGCAACCACATTTAAACCAAATATGCTCAAGGGGAAAATCACAGGTATCAACATGTAACTGTAGGCATATCAGTGTTTTGTAAGTTGGTCTCATGACTACAAGTTAATAAATTCTGCACACTTTAAAAGAGGACTTAAACACGATGTCATTGAGTTCAAATATGAGGCTGTAATCAGTTTCTTTATTTTAGAAAAAGGTAAAATTAAAATAATAAAAAAATATGTTGGTAGATACAAATAAAGTAAATATTAAAAGAGGTTGAAAATACCATATGAAGTTTATTATAGACACAGTTCTTAACTGGTATTAGTGATCAACACTGTAAACTATTAATTATTGCTTACTCCTAGAATGGAATTAACTCTATGTTCTCTGCACTGTAATTAGCCAAGAAATCTTACCAGAAAGAAAGAGAGATTATATTGAAACTACTCATTCAAGTGGTATCTAGCATCCACATGATATTGATATCAACTATTCATTCATCTTACTGAGCTACTAATACCCAAATCACTATTGGGAATCATGTATGACATCCTAATGGCTTAAGAAAGTTAATTGTTAATGAGAAATAAATTATTCACTTTGGGGTTTACCCTGTCCATTAATAATCACCTTGCAAATATTAATAATAGAAATAGACTTGAGACTTCCAAAAGGGATAATTGAAAGGGATCTTACAGAGGATTGCCTTTATTTTGAAAGCATACCCAAACTTACTTAAAGTTGAATGTACAACACATTGAAGGGATGATTTGTGTATTTCAATTGACCAATTAGGATTATATTTGGCCCACTAAAATACTATATTCATTTGTTAATTAAATAAATATTTGAGTGCTGATAGGTCATGCACTATTTTGTGTGTATGTGTGTGTGTGTGGTACTGGGGATTGAATTCAGGGGCATGCTACCTTCAAGCTAAACCTCCAGCCCTATTATATTTTTTAATAAAATAACAAAACAGGGTTACTCAAAGTTGTCTGAGGCTGGTCTTGAACCTGTGATCCTCCTGTCTCGGCCTCCCAAGTACTGTGATTATAGGTGTGCACCACCATGCCCAGCTGTCATGCACTATTTCATGCCCTGGGCACAAGATGCCAATGAAGAAATGAAATGCATTTATAGTGGTGCAAAAATACCTCAGCACAAGTCTTTTCTTATTGCAAACAGAAAGAAATGGACAGAATAAAAGGATTATTAGTAGTCTCCACAGTTTCAGAGACCACTTGATACTGTCCTTTTGTTAGAGAGAAGGGAACTAGCCTGTTACATTATTGGATAAGTGCTGAGCAATTAAATATCCATTGCCTTTAAAATTATACTAATTGCATATCCTCCTGCTTCCTTGCATATGAAGTATGAACAGGATAAAATGTACTTAGTTTATCAGTAGGTTTGAGTCTTCCCATTTATCCATGGAAGATGTATTCTGTACAAAGATGAACTTAATATTTTATCTGTGGAAGAATGCTATGAATAAAGTCGCACTGTCATTGTTCCCCTTTTGATCAAGGAGTACACACCATCACTGTTTATTGCGAGAAGGTCAAATCCATGAAATATTGGGAAAAACTGGCCTTTTCAGTATTCTTTGGTCTGAAGTTATAATGGCTAAATATCTCTGAGTAAAATAAGAATATGAGCCAAGTATGGCGGTGCACGCTTGTAATCCCAGTACTTGGGAGGCTGAGACAGGAGGATTGTAGGTTCGAGACCAGCCTCAGCAAGTAGTGAGACTTTCATCAACCTAGTGAAACCCTGTTTCAAAATAAAAATAAAATAGGACTGGGGGGTGCAGCTCAGAGGTAAAATGCCCCTAAATTCAACCTCAAGTACAAAAAAAAGAAAAAGAATATGGACAATTTCTGCAGATTTTGTAACTGACCAAAGGAATAATCATTATTTAATGATGATATAAATTGCGATAGTATCTTTTCTTTATAGAGCTCTAAGGTGCCACACTTTAGTAAACATAGTTTAGCATATATAATAAGAGAGGAGTCATCAAATGGAAAAGCAGTCAACTCAATGTAATCAACATGCTTACATTCTACACTTTTTAATGAAGCAGATACTTTTTACAAATTAGAAAATGTGAAGCTTGATTGTGTTTTTAATGTAGATTGCCATTTGTATTGCCTCAGAAAAAAACTGTCATGTTTTGGTTATATTATCAAATGTTTTATCTGTATTATGAGCAACTGAATATAAGGAAATGATACTAAGAACTTTATATTTATTATTAGATATTTCTAGTAAGAACAGTCAATTTTAAACATAGTTACTAAAATTTAATTTTATTTCAAGAAAAGGATCCATTTAATATAAACTTGTTTTTTAATTATTTATTTACTTTTTGTGTGTGGTACTGGGGATTGAACCCAGGGGCATTCTACCTCCGAGCTAAATCCCCAGACCTATTTTTTTTTCTATTTTGAAACACGGTCTCACTAAATTGTGGAAGGTCTCACTAAGTAGCTGAGGCTGGCCGTGAACCTGTGATCCCCCTGTCTCAGTCTCCTAAGTATTGGGATTATAAGCGTGCACCACCACACCTGGCTATAACTATTATTTTTTTAAAAAACTTTAAAAAATAGAGTTGAAAATAAATTTTACCTAATATTTAGCCAAACTTATTTTGCTCAAAAAATACCCTCCACTATAATAGAGTGAACATTGTTTAAGCATCAGTTACTGTCGATATAAGAGCAATTGTTTGTGAAGTTTCGAGGATGAAATAAAGTGTTATTATTACAACCGTAAGTTCAATTACATCAGATAGATGACATCAAACCTGCCAAGTGTCTGCCTTTTGCAGTGTATTAGAGATAACTCAAATCACATTCCCAATCTTGAACAATTTAACAGGCATATTGTTTACTATCTGGCAGTTTACCTTTTTTGTTAAAACAAATATGCCTATTGTGACAAAGTTCAGAGTCGGAAAAATGTATAGATTCTTACACATGGGAAACTGTATGATGATACAGGTTTCTTAAATAACTTAAAACAAGACAGGAGGCACAGTCTAAACTCACGGTGTGCCAAATGATAGAGAACTACCTATTATTTTTAATAAAAAAGGTAAGATTATCTAAGAAATGACAATCAATGAACAAATATCTTTTCAGTTGATTCAACTCTACCTCTGTCCTCTGGCATCTCTTTGTATATCAAGCATAAAGTCAGTCTTAAAGGAAGGTGGAGGAGGACCACACTAAAGCATCCCCTGTCATTCTCCTGCTGATTTTTAGCTGATGGGAAGTTCATTAATTATGTTGAACCTCAGTTTCCCTGTTTACAACACAGGGTGAATTTTCATAAAAGGGACATACTGCAGAGTTTTTGAGAACAGTAGTGGAATCAGGCTACATAAATGAATAAAGACTAACATGAACAGAGGGCAGTGGGGGGGGTTTCACATGGATTAACTGTTATGTTAATACAGTGCTACCTATGTTTTACTCCTAATTTCACATGTCATTTTTAAAAATAATTTAGTCTTGCTACCAAACTAGTTTATTCACAGATCAAAGACAATTGACACCAGTTATGCAGTTTGGAGAAATGGAAGTTCTTCAAGTACAGCAGCCTTAACCCTGGGAGCCTTTAATACTGATTCAAGTTAATCCTGGATAGCTGTGTAATAAACCAATAACTGCGAAATGTACCAGGGATTAGAAATTTAATAAAAAGAAAATTGACTACAGCATCTGGGAAATTATAAGAATTTTAAGAATCTCTCATTCCAAAACAACCAAGTTCTATAAACTTCAATAGCTCATAACCCCCCAGTTGACATAATCTCCGTTTTCTTTGTTCCTCCCAATCCAATGTTCATGAGTCTGTGCAAGCTACTAACACTGGGAAATCATTTCAGTAAAGGAACTTTACAATGGAGGATTTTTTGCTCTTCCACAAAAGCATAGTATAATTTATATATACAGAGATTATTTAAATAAAAATCTGTAGTTCTATAACTTTGAGCAATTTATTAAACATCTTTGGGCCTCAGCTTCCCTAATTATAAAAAAAATGACTGGAGGGAGGTGAGATACATAAGAAAATTGCCTTGTGTAGTATTGACACATGATACGGACACTTAATTACCTCAGGTACTTCTTAGCCTTTTGTACTTTCATGAACAGAGGTTCCAAACAGATCTGTCATTTTAAATTTTCATTTTGCTTATTTTTTAGTGCAGTTGTTCTTTTTCCAGTATCATTAATGTCCTATTCATAGCTACTCATAGCTACTTTCTATGACTACTCATATTTCATATGCTTTTAGAAGGGATCACATCTTGATAAACCCATCATAAGTTGAAAATATGATAAATTAAAATGCATTTAATAGACCTAAACTATCAATCATAGCTTAGCTCAGTTTAGCTTATTTTGTCAGAACATTTATAGTATCCTATAGCTGGGTAAAATACATTCATACATATATAGCAAAAATTAGTTGAGTTATACTATTTTATAGCACTAATTTCACTACTTTGTAATTTAGAAATGTTTGAGATGGGTGAAAAATAGGAGTCAGACAAAAATCACTTCAAATCCTAGCTATCATTTATTATGTGGACTTGCAGAAATCACTTAATTTCTCAGAATTTCAGTTGTATTAAGGATGAACTGGGAATAATACTACTTATTACTCATTTTGATTATAAAAATTAAAGGTAATAATTTAAGGCATTCATAAGAGAACCTATCAAATATCAGGTGGTCAGTAATTAATACTCATCTTATTTAAATTAGAATCTATTTATGTTTGTCTTCTTCATTTGAATATTGGTTCCTTAAAGACGGAGTCCACTCTGTTTCTCCCTCTTGTTAACCCTTGCTCTAGTCAATGTTCCTGGCTCAATCTGCCTTTCAGATTTTTAAAGATAATCTATTGTAAAGTACAACATTATGAATATACATACTATTAGATAAAACAGGAGCTCCAGCACTAAGCACTAATGGACCAGAACAAAATGGAGTCACTCATGCTAAAGTTCCATACCACCAAACTGAAACTAAGTTAGTTTATTTGACCTTCTGGAAAATAGAGTCACATAACTAAATTCACAAACAGCTTGGTTTTAGGCAGCATAATAAGGAACTCCTCGTTGCTTTAATTCTTACAAGGAACGTAACATAAAGTAACTTGATGTTAACCAACCCACTTTGTGTATTATGCTGTTTCTTGTTTCTGCTCAAACAACCTTAAAAAACTCACTGTTCTGCCATCTACAGAGAGGGCCTTTTCTAAATCTTTATTGAGAGTTATGTCTGATTCATAAATGGCTATTATAAGCTAATTAGATCTTCGAATTTGTTATAAATTTGCTTTTATTTAGCAACACACACATATACACACTGTTTCAGGCCACATTTTCACTGCTGTAATTCTAAACAACTGACTACACAACTTAGAGGAAGGAGGATTTATTTGCTCACAGTTCTGAAGATTTCAGGGTTCAGTGGAAGTCAGGCCAGCTGTGTCAGTGCATCTCAGGGCATGGTGGCAGGAGGCAGAGAGAGAAGGAGAAAGCAAGTCCCTGCTCTCACATCATGGAGGCAGCAAACAAGAGAACAAGCAAGGGGATTCAAAGATACAAGCACAGTCTCCAGGACCACATCCCCAGGGATCCACCTTCTCCAGCCACACCCCACCTGCACAGGTTACCTCTTAGTAAATCCGTCACAATAGATTCACCCACTGATGAGATTACAACCCTCATGACTTAATTGTATCAACTCTGAACATCAATACATGAGCTCTTCAGGGGACATCCTATATCTGATCCATGATACACACACATACACAAACAAACACACTTATATTTCTACACTTTTGTATATTATTAACTTTTAGTAATTCAGGAATATACTTTATATAATTTTTCCAATTCTACATGCTTGGCTATCATTATGTCTTACAGACTATTTAAATCGTTGTATTTAGTAAATCTTACTCTGAGATTTCAATTAGCCCTGAGATGTCAATTGTTATGACAAAAATAAAATTAAAGAAGCAAATTTGTCAATTGTATAAAATCCTTTGCTGGGTGTGGTGGCGCACACTTGTAATCCCAGTACTTGGGAAGCTGAAACCGGAGGATCCGGATTCATGGCCAGCCTCAGGTACTTAGTGAGGCCTCCGCAACTTAGTGAGACCCTGTTTCAAAATAAAGAATAAAAAATAGTACTGGGGGTGTAGCTCGGAGGTTAAATGCCGTTGGGTTCAATCCCCAGTACTGCAAAAAAAAAAATTGAAAAATCTCTAAAAGAACAAATAAAAACATCCCAAATATTCAACTATTTATCTGTGTGTGAATTAATTTCAATGACATGCCTAATTTGGCCACAGTGTGGCTACATCCTCCTTTTAAACTCTATTTATGGCTTAAAGCAAAACACCTTCTACTGGCATTTAAATTATGCAACAATTGTTTCTCTGTATCCATGACATACTGCCATATGACAACACTTTGTGATAAAGACTTAAACAAATATGTAGGATTGCTACAGCAAATGCTGCAGAATATTAAAGATTGTATCTTTCTGGCGGCTCTTCATCAGGGCACTGGAGTGTGTAAGGAACTAGAGGCTAATCCCCATTATGTATCATAGGATATTGTCACATTCATACCTTACATCTGTCTCACAGGGCTGACTAGGAGAGTAATTACTGCTGAGATAAGGCTTTTCTGGAATATATGCAATTAATTCTCCTGAAAAAAGAAGGAAAGTAGCCTGACACTTTAATAATGTTTAAGTATACCTAATCTATTTCTTTTCTGTTCCTAATGTTTCCTAAATATGAGAAAGAAAGAGGATTTGAAAGTACTTACAGCTGTCTGTTCTTATGTAAATCATCCATGGGGCCATAATATTCTATCCTAAAATGACTAGCATGAAATAATACCATAAATTATAATAGAATGTCGAGCAAGTGGGGAATTACTTTTAAGATGAATTCAGGATATGATTTTCATGCACAAAAAATGTTTCTCTTATCAAGTAGGAATTATTCTATTATTAAAGCTTCAAGGATGTACAATTTTATTCAATTTGAATTCCGAATATATTTACAAACTAAATCAAAGTTACCCTTCTCTCCAGATTCTTGATAAAGTGCTATTTAGCCATATGTATTTCTTAGGCAGGCATTTATTTTTATCTCTCTGTCTCTCTCTCCCTCTCTTTATGATGCATATCAACCTGATTACATATAATGGTATACTTTTAGTTTTTCAATTGCCTTTAATTTTTCAAATATCATCAATTCTACAATCTCCTTTATGTACTTCCATGTTTTGCTATTCAAATGTTAACAAATGAGCTGACAGTGTGGCTTACATGCAAATAAAGTAAATGGTATTTTAAGAGCTGGATAAAAACGACTGTTTATATGTTTACTTACACTCATAGAAGAATATAATTTTCAATATTTACTTTGAATGGGAAAAGAGAAGGTTTAATAACACAAAAAGGCGTGTAATATTTTTTCATTTATTTTATGTGACCTGGCTTTGTTGAGTTACAGGATGAAAGAGTGTCCAGCTCGGTGGTGTACCTGCTGCCTTGAACACCTGGCATACATCACTTTAACACCCTCCTCTTATTTAAGTAAAACTTATGATGAAATAATAGTCATGACATGAAAGGAATACTAGCATTGGCCAGAAATGAAATGCAGCCCACTAATACTTTCTTTTATTGAAGTTTTACATATGAGACCATCAAAATACATAAGTTTTAATAAACATAATATTTGTTTGAAAAGACAGGAGTATGTAAAAAATGTAGGCAACTACTAAATAATGTCTTGGATGTAATATTTTTATTACTGCATTAGTTTAAAACTATAAAACTGACACTTTAAAATGAATAAGCTCAGTTTTTAAGGTGTTATTAAATTCAGTAAAATAATATAAGAATTGAAATTTCTAAATATGCCCTCAAAATTACATACTACACAGTTCACACTCTATTCCTTTATTTTAAGACTTAAATTCAAATCCTCAAAGTGGTTATATTAAATGATGAAATTTAGGAACATAAGTTCTATTCTTTCATTATAATAACCATGCTTTCACTACTTAATTTGAATCTATTGTTGCATACAGTAATACTTAGTAACCACTCAGGTTAAAAACACAAACTATATTTAAAGCAATCTGGAAGGTTACATACTGTCACAAAATTAATTCTCTTAAGGAAAATTTATAGCTGAATCTCTGTGTAGGTTTCATCTCTGACTGGAAGTTCTCCTGGTTAGCTTTCATTTGAAGATTACTTTTTCCTTATGAATGAGTAATAAAAGAATAATAGAAATTTTAAAAAGTGTGTGTGTGTGTGTGTGTGTGTGTGTGTGTGTGTGTGTTTGTGTATGTAAAACTTAAAACTCAATCATAAGCTATAGTTAGAATTCAGATCCACGAAGCATCTTTTCAGGGAGGAGTCTCTTATCACTGATATTTTTAGGATTTTGGGCCATGGTTGATAGCAAATGCAGATGAGTTTTAATCAGTTTTATTATTGTTTTAGAGTCCATGTGCTCTCTAACTGCTTAACTTAGAAACCTGTGGTTGTTAAAGTAACTGATAGCATTCACTGCCTTTTGACAAGTACAAATGCTGTTATGTCAGCGAACAGAAGATTATGAAGGCAAACTTGAGAGATGTTTTTTGTTGTTATCTTTTGTTTGTTTTTATTGTTTTAGTAAGAGATGTATCTAAGTGTTTTTTCTTAGACAGGGATAATAAACTCAATTCATCAGAAAATGATTTTATTTTTGGTAGTCCTATTTAGATTTTCCTTTTTAGCAGAAATACACCGTAAAAAGCTGTACTTGATGTTTATTACTTAGATCAGCTAGAAAGTAAATAAAAGTGTCCCAAGTGAAGGGTCTGAATGGTAGAATTCATAAAAGTTCAGAATCTTAAACTACCTACAGCTAATTTTGCTAATGCAAACATCCATATAAATTCATTTAATATTTTGACAGAATATGAATAATAGGTACCCAAATTACTAGAAATTCATAGCATGGCATACTGACCCAAATTAGAGCAATTTAGTTTTGTTCCTCACAGTCAAAAGACTAACTAGAATTGTTTTTCATCTGTAATTTACCTTCTTATAAAACAATTATTTTGAGTCAACCCATAAATAGATGCCAGATACTATTTCTTTAATTTCTGATATCATGTGGAGCATACTTTTCCAGCAAAGTGTAAAACCACTTAGAATTCCAAGCCTACTTACAAGATTAATAATCATTTACAAGACAATATCCATTCCCCCAAAACACAAGGCTACATTTCATCATCAATGTTTATGACAAATCTCTCAGATTTATTTTAGCCACATGAAGATAATGTTTACAATGTCCCTCAGTTTCATAATAGCAATAAAATTACATGGCATTCTTCACTATAACCTTCACCATACAGCTGAGAAAAACTCTAGAACTTTCTCATAAGTGAGAAAAGCATTTCTCGTTTCATATCATTATATTTAATATGTAAATACTTTCAATACATTTTATAGTTGATTCTGATTAAGTATGTATGTGTTTAGCATAATTAACGTTTAGAATTTTGGTTTCAACCTACACATGGAATTAAATATTTTAATTAAACAAATGAGTAAAGTCCCCAAACCTTTGTGCCAATCAGGAGAGTTGTATTTCCAGCATTCAAAAAGTCTGATATATCCTACGAATAAAATATATGCCTATATTTGAATATGTATGTAAACATTATTTAATTATCACAAAACCTTTTCCTATCATTTCTGATTCTGAATGTTGGTTCTGATCCATGCTTTCAATTAGCTAATATCCTCCCTAATCAATATGATGTTGAATAGCTCTCATAGAGGTGTATGGCACAACTTTTCATCTAATTTCCTACTTTATCCTTATAATTCATAGTAGTTCTTAGCAATCATTTGGCCCGGATTTTTTATTTTTTAAATTTTATTCCATGGCTTTTCATCAACTAAAATCTTATAGGGAATAAAAATATTCAAAAATAATAAAATGCAGTTACTACTATTGAATGAGTAGGGGCATGACAATTCCCAAGACCCCCCTGAGCCCCTTATTTACCCTAACACACAGAAATTATAGGAATGAAAAATCACTAAACTCATCTAAATTTTTCATTTATTTTCAAAGATATTTGTTTTCTTTTCTGACTGAAAAAGCAATATCCATTTGTCATTAAAAATGAAATACTACCAAATTATATAAAACAAAAATTGAATATTCTCATTATCCAAAGATATATATTATTAATTATTTCAATCTAACTAGTTTTAATACAGTTTTAGAGTCAGGCGTGGTGGCACACGCTTGTAATCCCAGTACTTGGGAGGCTGAGACAGGAGGATCGTGGGTTCATGGCCAGCCTCAGCTACTTAGTGAGGACCTTGCAACTTAGTGAGACCCTGTTTCAAAATAAAGAATAAAAATAGGGCTGGGGATGTATCTCAGAGGTAGAAATTCCCTGGGTTCAATCCCTGGTACCACAAAAAATTTATATACTTTTAGTCATCATACCATAGGCAATTCTAAAATCTGCTTTTCCCCTACTATTTCTAATACTCTGGTGCTATGGTCTGAATATGCCCTCCCTCCCATATCCATGTGTTGGGAACTTAATCACTAAGACAGTAGTGTTTGGAGGTGGGGTTTAATGTGAGGTGTTAGGTTTATGAATGGATTAATGATCCTATAAAAAGGGCTTGAGATAGTAGGCTCACAGTCTTCTGCTCTTCTGACATGGAGGACATAGCATGCCGTCTCTTGGAAGGACACACAGTTCGAGTTGTCATTTTGGAAGCAGAGATGCCAGGCCCTACCCTGCTCATGCTTCCCAGACTCCAGAATTATGAGGAATAAATTTCTATTCTTTATAAATTACCTAATCTGTGGTATTTTCTTAAATAACCACAAAATCTAAGGTAAATAATATTATTTGACAGTTGAAGAAACTAAGAAGTGATAAATATATGTAAATCTGGTCCAACAGGCAATCAGAGTTAGCTAGAAACCTCATATATGGACTTTCCGTATCAATATATTGACTTATTTTTCCCTTCAAGTAATGATAGGGCCAAAGGAATATAATGGAAAGAAATCCCTCCTTTGTTCTATTTTTTATTTAACCTTAGAACCCAAGGTAGAGTTGGTCAAGCCTGGTTTCTCCCTCTAGGCTTTGTGTAATATGACTGCCCTTGAACTCTTGCTAAGAAGTGCACTGGTGGGGATGAAGGGAAGCTTGAATAATAGAACTATTATTCAAGTTTGGGTTTCCTCATTAGAACACATGAGAAGAAAGATTCTCAAAAGATGTTATCCTGAGAACAATGCCCTGCATCATCCTCTCCCAGGGTCAAAGTAATTAGTATTGAGCTGAAGCAGAAGCTGGGGAGGGAAGGACAGCTTAGGAGCCCATGATGGAGAGTTCAAGTTCTGATGGGCACTGGGAGAAGAAAGAAGGTGCAAGATGCTTCTCTTCTGGGCTTAATGGGAGCCAGGGGCACATGGCCAAGACTCCTGAGTTGATGATGAGAAATCCGAAGACTTAGAGACTTCTGATGGAATATATCTCCACCCTTCTAAGTGATTTTTGATCATAGGAGGAGCTAAAGGGTATTTTTGGCTAGGAAAAACTCCAGAGCAGCCCCCAAATTGGCAGGAGCTATTCTGATGTTTACAATTGAAGAGACTTCATGGTGTCACAAAAGAAGTCTGATCAATATCTTTCAAGTTTGTTAACTACCACTAATGAACAGAGGTAGATTTCATTGGGCCTTTGACCATGTGTGGGTTAAATATTCCAAATTTTGCACCTAACTACTAAGGATGAACAAAGAAATGAACAAAGAGAAGAAAGAAATAGTGCATCTCACGAGGAACCAAAGACCCTAGGATAGAAGAACAAATAAAGCACAGGGACCGGTCACTTCAAGTGCACCAGAAATGCTATAGGGAGCAAGTGACAAATGAACACCATAACTATACTAAGAATATTTTACAGTACACAACTGAAGCCTCAGATTATTTTCTGGAATTAATAAATGATTTCTCAATGTGAATGTTTCTTAGACTATAATAGTGTCATTTTTGAGAATTAACTCAATGACTTACATATTAATAGAAGAAATATCTCAACTAAGATAAAACCTTTAGTACTGAGAAAGAAAAATAAAAGGAATTGGAAAGACAGATTCATAAGATCAAATATGAGTTTATGTTCCTTCTATTCCAATTCTCTGCAGTGTTCTTATCATGAATGGGTGTTGGATTTTGTCAAATGCTTTTTCAGCATCTATTGAAATGATCATGTGATTTTTGTCTTTAGTTCTGTTTATGTGATGGATTACATGAATTGTTTTTCGTATGTTGAACCAGCCTTGCATCCCTGGGATGAAACCGACTTGGTCATGATGTATGATTTTTGTGATGTGGTTTTGAATGCGCGTTGCTAGTATTTTGTTTAGAAGTTTTGCATCTAAATTCATCAACGATATAGGTCTGTAGAACATACCTCAACATCATAAAGGCAATATACAATAGGCCCACAGCCAACATCATACTGAATGGGGAAAAACTTCGAGAGTTCCCTTTAAAAACAGGAACAAGACAAGGATGTCCGCTGTCACCACTCCTTTTCAATATAGTACTTGAGACCCTAGCCAGAGCAATAAGGCAAGAGAAGGAAATAAAAGGAGTACAAAT
>PVJS01051548.1:0-13935 GCA_004027185.1 Glis glis
GATTGAACCCGGGGCATTCTACCTCCGAGCTACACCCCAGCCTGATTTTTATTCTTTATTTTGAAACAGGGTTTCACTAAGTTGCAGAGGGCCTCACTAAGTAGCTGAGGCTGGCCGCAAACCTGGATCCTCCGATCTCAGCCTCCCAAGTACTGGGATTACAAGCGTGCGCCACCACGCCCGGCAGGAAGTCTTAAAAATAGAAGAATTCCCCTAACGTTTCTACTCCAAGGTACATACTCAAGAGAATTGAAAACACATGACCATACAAAAACTTAGATACAAATATTTCTGACAGCTTTAGTCACAGTAGCCAAAAACAGAAAAAATCCAAATGCTCACCAGTTGATAATCAGATATGTGAATAATCAGAATGTGGTATATCTATACTTGGGAATATTATTCAGCTATAAAATCAATGAAGTATTGGTGAGATGCAGTGACGCACACCTATAATTCCAATACTCGGGAGGCTAAGACAGGTGGATTGCAGGTTCAAGGCCAGCCTCAGCAACTTAGACCCTGTTTCAAAAGAAAAAATTTTAAAAAGGTCTTGGGGTATAACTCAGAAGTAGAATGCTCCTAGCCGGGCGTGGTGGCGCACGCTTGTAATCCCAGTACTTTGGGAGGCAGAGACCGAAGGATCCGGGTTCGCCGCCAGCCTCAGCTCTCTCTCTCTCTCTCTCCCTGTCTCTCCCTGTCTGTCTGTCTGTCTGTCTGTCTGTCTCTCTCTCTCTCTCTCTCTCTCTACCTAGTGAGGCCCTCTGTAACTTCGTGAGACCCAGTTTCAAAATAAAGTACAAAAAATAGGGCCGGGGGTGTAGTGTGGAGGTAGAACGCCCCTGGGTTCAATCCCCGGTACCACAAAAAAAAAAAAAAAAGAAGTAGAATGCTCCTGGGTTCAACCCCAGTAAAAAAAAATAAAAATAAAAAAAAACTTAATGAAGTACTAATATATGCTTCAACACAGATGAAATGTGAGAAGATACTATGATACAATACCACATACTGTATGGTTCTATTTATTTAAAATGTACAGAATAAGTCAGGCGTGGTGGCACATGCTTGTAATCCCCGTACTTGTGAGGCTGAGACACGAGGATCGCAGGTTAGAAGCCAGCCTCAGCAATTTATCAAGGCCCTCCACAAGTTAGTGAGACCCTGTTTCCAAATAAGAAATAAAATCGGGCCGGGCGTGGTGACGCACACTTGTAATCCCAGTACTTGGGAGGCGGAGACCAGGGGATCCGGGTTCGTGGCCAGCCTCAGCTTTACTTAGGGAGGCCCTCGGCAACTTCGTGAGACCTGGTTTCAAAATAAAGGATAAAAAATAGGGCCGGGGGTGTAGCTCGGAGGTAGAACACCCCTGCGTTCAATCCCTGGTACCGCAAAAAAATAAATAAATAAAATAAAATCTGGTTGGAGGTGTAGCTCAGAGGTAGAATGCCCCTGGGTTCAACCCCAGTGCCACACACACACACACACACACACACACACACACACACACAAATGTCCAGAATAAGCAATCTCTGGAGACAGAAAGTAGATTAATGTTTGGAGGGAGTTGTCCATGAAAGTGATTACCGGGTACAGGATTTATTTGGGGTTGGTAAAAATGTTCCAAAATAAGTGGTAGTGGTACAACTCTGTGAATATGCTAACCATATCTAAATTTGTATACTTTAAAAGGATGACCTTTTAGTATGTGAGTTATCTCAATTTTTGAAAAAGTAGAAGAATCCTATGTTCATTGGGGTGTTTGATTTTATCCCTCTGTGTGTGTGTGTGTGTGTGCATGCGTGTGCACATGTGTGATATATATACGGGGGTGGAACCCAGGGACCTTCCACCTCTGGGCTATACCCCCAGCCCTATATTATTTTTTATTTGGAAACAGGATCTCGCCAAGTTTCTGAGAGCCTCACTAAGTTGCTGAAGCTGACTTCGAACCTGCGATCTTCCTGTCTTAGCCTCTCACGTACTGGGATTACAGGCGTGTGCCACCACACCCGGCTGATTTTATCCCATTTTAAGCATATATATATATATACTTTTTTGTGTGTGTGTGGTGCTGGGGATTGAACTCGGGTATTCTACCTCTGAGCTACACCCCCATCCCTATTTTTTTATTCTTTATTTTGAAACCATGCCCGGCCCATTTTAGGTATATTTAAAACATTTTTATCTATTATTCCCTTTCATCTTTAAAAAATTATAAAAAACGTGAAATGTCATTCTTAAAAGAATAATATAAACTGGGCATGGTGGCACACGCTTGTAATTCCAGTACTTGGGAGGCTGAGAGAAGAGGATCGCAGGTTGGCGGCCAGCCTCAGCTACTTGTGAGGCCTTCCTCAACTTAGTAAGACCCTTTTTCAAAATAAAGAATAAAATAGGGCTGGGGGTGTAGCTTGGAGGTAACCCTAACCCTGAGTTCATTCCCCAGTGCCACCAAAAAAGAAATACAACTTACCAATTGGGTGTGGTGGTACACATCTGTAATCCAAGTAGTTGGGAGACTGAGAGAGGAAGAATAACAGGTTTGAGGCCAGCCTCAACAACTTAATGAGACCCTTAACAACTGAGCAAGACACTGTTTCAAAATAAAAAGGCAATTTATTTTATTTTATTAGTTTTTTTTTGTGCCACCTCTTCCGGCTATAAAAAGGTAATTTAAACAAAGGGCTGGGGGTGTAGCTCAGAGGTAGAATGCTACTGAGTTCAATCCCCAGTACCAAAAAAAATTACAGCTTACCTTCGAAGGCTTCTTGCTGCTCCTTCCCAAATGGATACCTTGCCTGCATTAACGCTTGCTTTTCCTTATATTTTTATTGTATATAGTTTTTTCCTGTTTTTGAATTCTATAATATTACACATATTTTTCTGAAAATTGCCTTTTTAGAAGTCAACATTAGTGTTTTTAAGATTGATCCTTGTAACTGAAATTTTTTCATATTCACTAATATATAGTTTTTCACTGAATGAATGTACCACAATTTCTTATACTTTCTTTATTATTTGGACTGTGTCCATGTTTTGGCTATCAGTGCTGCTCTGAATGTTCTGGTATTTACCACTTAATAGACAAAGGTAATAATATCATAATTAAATTTTGTTAATCTAGTAGGGGTAGAGTGGTGTGTTGAACTTTGGTCTGATTCTTCCTTATATCTATTACGGTTGTTATGAACCATTAATGTTTCCTTTTTTTATGCAGTACCTATTCATGTTTGTGCCTACTTTTTCCATTGGGTTATTTTTTAATTTTCTCATTCACTTACAGGAATTCTTTTACATTCTGAATATGAAAGTGAGTCTGGGAAGTACCCCATCTTTTTCCACTCTTTGTTGGGTTTTTCACCTTCCTTTGAACATGTGACAGAGCAGCAATTCTTTTCCAAAAGATGGAATGAAAGTTACCTTTGAGGGAGTGAGTTTCCCATCACTTGAGGTACAAGTAAAAGTTTGCCACCATTTGGTGGAGTTGCCCTCAGAGGGCTTTCATTCCCTCTGCCATAAATTTACGATACTACATGCATAAGATTTTGTTGGTATGCTTTCTGACTTGAATTGCTTTTAACTGTAAATTGTTTCTTTCTATATAGATGGACGACCTCAGTGGGAGGTAGAAGGGAAAATAATCAGGGAAAAATGTCAAGGGGTAAGAAATTTACCTTAATTCCTAAGAAATATTTAAGAAACTTAATGAGAAAATTGAGTAATGCTGCTTTATGGTATAGATGAAAGTATGAGTAATAGAAAAATAAATTAGAATTTTTAGAAGTTTGGAAATGAGATATTTTTCTAATATTAAAATTAAAGTTTAAGCCGGGCGTGGTGGCACACGCTTGTAATCCCAGTACTTGGGAGGCTGAGACTGGAGCAACCAGGTTCGCAGCTGGCCTCAGCTACTTAGTGAGGCCCTCTGCAACTTAGCAAGACCCTGTTTCAAAATAAAGAATAAAAAATAGGGCTGGAGGTGTAGCTTGGAGGTAGAATGCCCCTGGGTTCAATCCCCAGTACTGCAAAAAAAAAAAAAATTAAAGTTTAGGGAAAAAAACCCAATAGTGTCTTATCTTTTTGTGTGTATAAGAAAACAAATTAGAAATGGAAGATTATCGCTGGGCGTGGTGGCCCACGCTTGTAATCCCAGTACTTTGGGAGGCGGAGACCAGAGGATCTGGGTTCGCGGCCAGCCTCAGCTCTCTTGCTCTCTCTCTCCCTGTCTCTCTCTCTCTCCTTAGTGAGGCCCTCCGCAACTTCGTGAGACCCGGTTTCAATATAAAGTATAAAAAATAGGGCCGGGGGTGTAGCGCAGAGGTAGAACGCCCCTGCGTTCAATCCCCGGTACCGCAAAAAAAAAAAAAATCGGGGAAGATTATTAGAAGGTTCTTACTAAACTGGGAGTGGTGGTGCGTGTTTGTAATCCCAATATTTGGGAGGGGGAGACCGGAGGGAGGTGGAGACCGGAGGAACTCGGTTCACGGCCAGCCCTGCTGCTTTTTTTTTTTTTTTGCGGTGCCGGAGATTGGACCCAGGGGCGTTCTACCTCCGAGCTACACCCCCGGCCCTAATTTTTATCCTTTATTTTGAAACCAGGTCTCACGAAGTTGCAGAAGCCTCACTAATTAGCTGAGACTGGCCAAGAACCCAGATCCTCCGGTCTCAGCCTCCCAAGTACTGGGATTACAAGAGTATGCCACCACGCCCGGCTGTAGCCTCAGCTACTTAGTGAGGCTCTCCGCAACTTTGTGAGACCCGGTTTTAAAATAAAGGATAAAAATAGGGCTGGGGGTGTACCTCAGAGGTAGAACACCCCTGGGTTCAATCCCTGGTACCGCAAAAAAAAAAAAGAAGGTTCTTACTGAAATTATTTTATTTCCCTGAATTCAGTGAAGAAATAAAAAATTCGCTGGGCGTGGTGGCGTACTCTTATAATCCCAGTACTTGAGAGGCTGAAACCGGAGGATCTGGGTTCATGGCCAGCCTCAGCTACTTAGTGAAGCCCTTCGCAACTTAGTGAGACCCTGTTTCAAAATAAAGAATAAAACAAAATAGGGCTGGGGGTGTAGCCTGGAGGTAGAATGCCCCTGGGTTCAATCCCCGGTACCAAAAAAAAAAAAAGAAATAAAAAATTCAATAAAGAAATATGTAAGGTTGGAGTGGTGGTGCATGCCTCTAATCCTAGTACTTGGGAGGCTGAGACAGGAGGATCACAGGTTCAAGCCAGCCTCAGCAACTTAGTGAGGCTCTCAGCAATAGCTTAGAGATAGAAAACACACACACACACACACACACACACACGGTAATATATAAGAGGAGGACAAGCCCTTAAGGATTTGTGTTTTTAACACATTTTTCATAATTCCTCATCTACTTTATTAAGCCTCTCAGGATTCTTTGTGTGTGGGGGGGCACTGGGGATTGAACCCAGGGGCATTCTCCGTCTGAGCTACATCCCCAGCCCTGTTTTATTTTTTATTTGGAAACAGGTCTCGCTAGGTTGATCAGAGTCTCTCTACTTGCTGAGGCTGTCCTTGAACCTGCGATCCTCCTGTCTCAGCCTCCCAAGTAATGGGATTACAAGTGTGTGCCTCTGCGCCCAGCTTAACCCTCTCAGGATTCTACATTGAAAGCTGTGATTCCTTCAACATGGTTGGCATGGAGACAGAATCTCCTCTGGACTAGGAAGTACTGCTTCCTACAGTACATTCCAGAGACTTGGAGCAGTTAGGTCAAGGATTGCATTTGGTTTGGGGCTAAAGTTTTTACTCTGCTTGTATAAAATTATTTTTGATATGAATAAGATTTGTGTACTGCCAAATTAGAACATTTTGAATATAAAATTTATGATAGGAAATCTAAACTATAATGCAACTTGAGAAATATTAGACATAATTTAACAACCAGAACGGACTTCCTCTTAAGATATATAGTAACCTGTAATATTCAGTAAAGTACGTCAACTAAGTGGTATGTGATAAGACTGTTTTCTACAACTAGAAACCCAATTAGCAGCCGGGCGTGGTGGCGCACGCTTGTAATCCCAGTACTTGGGAGGCTGAGACCGGAGGATCCGGGTTCGCGGCCAGCCTCAGCTTTACTTAGGGAGGCCCTCCGCAACTTCGTGAGACCTGGTTTCAAAATAAAGGATAAAAAATAGGGCCGGGGGTGTAGCTCGGAGGTAGAATGCCCCTGGGTTCAATCCCCGGTACCGCAAAAAAAAAAAAAAGAAACCCAATTAGATGAGTAAAAAGCAATCTGTCAACCAAGGCATGATGGTACATGCCTGTAGTTCCACCTACTCAGGAGGCTGAGGCAGGAGAATTACTTGAGCCGATGAGTTCCAGACTAGTGTGAGCAATATAAAGAGACCCTGTCTTTCAAAACAAACAAAAAAACAAACAGACAAACCAAAAACAATCTCCTTTAATGATTAAAGGGTTTATCTCTGTCAAGACTGAAGTATTCATATCAGTAAGTCTCTAGATGACTTATATGGCCAGTTGATGTGCATAATTTTCTCTGATGGGAGAACCTTGTGTTTAGACTCATGAGTTGCTCTGGGTTTAGCAGGTGCATTACATTTTTAGTTCTGAGTGTAACACAATCTTACTTTCCATTCTCCTTAGGCTCACATTGTCCTTGAAGTTCCTCCCTATCATAACCCAGCAGTTACAGCTGCAGTGCAGGTGCACTTTTATCTTTGCAATGGCAAGAGGAAAAAAAGCCAGTCTCAACGTTTTACTTACACACCAGGTATGGGAGTTGTGATGATTTACTATAGAACTTTTTGGCATAATGAATAAAAAGTTACTCAGTGAATCCTATATTAGAATGTTCAAGGTAGGATGAGTGTAATTAATAAAAATACCAAGAAATGCCTGAAAGTTTGTATTGAGCCACGTGGGTTGGTGCACACCTGTATTCCCAGTATCTGGGGGGCTGAGACAGGACCAGTATTTGGGGGGGCTGAGACAGGAGGACTGCAGGTTTCAGGCCAGCCTCAGCAATTTAGTGAGACCCTGTTTCAAAATAAAGCATAAGGTCTGGGTGTGTAACTCAAAGGTAGAATGCCCCTGGGCTCAATCCCTAGTACCATAATAATAAGAAGAAAAAGAATAAAATTTATTAAAAATAAAAATGAATTGGGTGTGGTGGTACATACCCATAATCCCAGTACTTGGGAGGCTGATACAGAAGGATTGCATTTTTGAGAGCCGGGTGTGGTGGCGCACGCTTGTAATCCCAGTACTTTGGGAGGCGGAGACCGGAGGATCCGGGTTCATGGCCAGCCTCAGCTCTCTCTCTCTCTCTCTCTCTCTCTCTCTCTCTCTCTCTCCCTGTCTCTCTCTCTCTCTTTCTCTCCTTAGTGAGGCCCTCCACAACTTCATGAGACCCGGTTTCAAAATAAAGTATAAAAAATAGGGCCGGGGGCGTAGCGTGGAGGTAGAACGCCCCTGTGTTCAATCCCCGGTACCGCAAAAAAAAAAAAAAAGAACGATTGCATTTTTGAGGCCAGCCTCAGCAACTTAGCAAGGCCTTCAGCAACTTAATAAGACCCTATTTCAAAATAATAAAATAGGGCGTGGGGTGTAGCTCAGAGTTGTAGAATGCCCTGGTTTCAATCCACAGTACCACAAGAATGAATGAATGAATAGGTTTGTATTGACTTTAAATATTAGATGTTTTATTAGTTAAGTCTTTTCAGACTATCAGAAATCATCAGGACTCCACAAGGAGCAAGTTATTTGTATGTGTGTGCTGCTCGGTCATGAACTCCCTTTGTGCCCTTAGCACTGCAGAAAGGCAATATGCTAGGGCTGTGGGTATAGCTCAGTGGTAGAGTACTTCCCTTGCATGTGTGAGGCCCTGGGTCTTATCCCCCACCCTGCAAAAAAAAAGAAAAGTTTTAAAAAAAGGCAGTGTGCCCACTTCCTAGTGTCTTTATCTTATCCTTTCCCACTCAGATGAAAATTCTCGGGACTGGGGATATAGCACAGTGGGGTGCTTCCTAGCGTGCACAGGGCACCTCAAAAGAAGGAAAAAAGAAAAATCTCTTGTTGGATTTTCATTTACCAAGCAGCAACTATACCGTAATGTGGGCTGTGGGAGATACAAAGTTGATGCCAGCTAGGCATGGTGGTGCACGCTTGTAATCCCAGTACTTGGGAGGCTGAGACCAGGAGGATTGTAGGTTCAAAGGCCCCCACAGCAACTTAGTGAGGCTCTCAGCAACTTAGGAAGACCCTGTTTCCAAATAAAAAATAAAATAGGTCTGGGGGTATAGCCTGGAGGTAGAAGGCCCCTGAGTTCTATCCCCAGTACTACAAAAAAAAGAAAGAAAAAAGAAATTAAAGTTGATTCCAGACTTTCTGATATTTATTTATGTTTATTTTTTTATTTAGTGGTACTGGGGATGGAACCCATGGGCGGTCTACCTCCAAGCTATACCCCCAGCCCTTTTTTATTTTTTGTTTTGAAGCAGTTTCTTGCTAAGTTATCGAGAGCCTCTCTAAGTTGCTGAAGCTGGCTTTGAACCTGAGATTCTTCTATTTCAGCCTCCCAGGTACTGGGATTACAGGTGTGTGCCACCATGCCCAGATAGACTTTCTGATTTTATTTATTTATTTATTTATTTATTTATTTATTTATTTTGGTACCGGGGATTGAACCCAGGGGTGTTCTACCTCCGCGCTACACCCCCGGCCCTATTTTTTATACTTTATTTTGAAACCGGATCTCACAAAGTTGCGAAGGGCCTCACTCACTAAGGAGAGAGAGAGAGAGAGAGAGAGAGACAGGGAGAGAGAGAGAGAAAGAGAGAGAGAGCTGAGGCTGGCCGCGAACCTGGATCCTCCAGTCTCCGCCTCCCAAAGTACTTGGATTACAAGTGTGCGCCACCACGCCCAGCTGGTCCTATTTTTTTATACTTTATTTTGAAACCGGGTGTCACGAAGTTGCGGAGGGCCTCACTAGGTAGGTAGGTAGAGAGAGAGAGAGAGAGAGAGAGAGAGAGAGAGAGACTTTCTGATTTTATAGATATACACTAATAAAGGACTCATCCCTATCTCCCCCCCCCTTTTTTTTCTTGTGGTATTGAATTGAACCTAGGGGCAGTCTACCTCTGAGCCACACCCCTAGGCCTTTTTATTTTCTGTTTTGAAACAGGGTCTCATTAGGTTGCTGAAAGTCTCACTAAATTACTAAAGCTGGCCAGCAACCTGTAATCCTCCTGTCTCATCCACCCAAGTATTGGGATTACAGTTGTCTGCCATCATGCCCAGCTCTATCTCTTTTTGCAGCAGTTCAAGTGTTGTAACTTTCCAGTTTTTTTATTATGACACGTAAGTATATATAGTAATAAATATATGCTTATGGTTATATACTTAGGGAACAATTATTTATAGAGGTTTTCTCTGTGCTAGACACTGTGTTAGTCACCAGGGCATATAATAATTAAGATATAATGAAATTAGCAGGGCACAGTGGCATACACCTATAATTCCAGTACTCAGGATGCTGAGATGTGAGGGTTGCAGGTTCGAGGCCAGCTTCAGCAATTTAACAAGACCCTGTTTTTTTAAAAAAGAAAAAAGACTGAGGATTTAGCTTGAAGGTGGAATGTCCCTGGATTCAATCCCCAGTACTAAGAAAAAAAAAGTGAACCTTATTCTCCAAAACTTATTTACTCTCTCAGAAACTTTTAATAATAGTAAGCGAAGCCGGGCATGGTGGCACATGCTCATAATCCCAGTTTTGGGAGGCTGAGACAGGAGGATTGTAGTTTCACGGCCAGCCTCAGCTACTTAGTGAGGCCCTCCGCAACTTAGTGAGACCCTGTTTCAAAATAAATAATAAAAAATAGGGCTGGGGGTGTTGCTCGGAGGTAGAATGCCCCTGTGTTCAATCTCCAGTTCTGCAAAAAAAAAAAAAAAAATTAATAAAAAATAGTAAGTGAAAAGAACAAACTCCTTTTTTTTTGAGACAGTACTGGTGATTATTAATGGTTATTAACTTATCATAAATATTTTTTTTTTGTGTGTGTGTGTGGTTCTAGGATTTGAACCCCAGGGGTATTCTACCTCTGAGCCTACACCCCAGTCCTTTTTTATTTTTTATTTTGAAAGACGGTCTTGTTATGTTGCTGAGAGTCTCACTAAGTTGCTGAGGCTATCCTTGAACCTGCAATCCTTCTGTCTCGGCCTCCTAAGTACTGGAATTACAGGGGTGCGCCACCATGCCCGACTTCATACATAAGTTTTGAAGCCTGGTTGTACTTCATTTAATAGTCTTTCAAAGCTACTTATGTTCCCAAATCTAGAAGTTATTATTATTTTGGTAATGTTAATTATTACTTGGAAATAAAATATAAACTAAAGATTTAGGTTAGTAATTTCATTCATTCATTAATTCAGTAAATATTTGAGAGTGCTTACTAGGTAGGAAAACCTATCTTGGTCTCTTCTGCATGGAATTTATAATCTAGTGGGACAAATAGAAGTTAAGCCACTAAACAAATTACTAGTTAATTTGTCATTGTAAATTGAAGTAAAGATTCTGAAGGAAAGGGACATATTGCTGTGGGTGCAAACACAAAGACCCTTGGTGCCGGATGTGGTGGTGCACGTTTGTAATCCCAACACTTGGGAAGCTGACACAGGAGGATCGCAGGTTCAAGGACAGCCTCAGCAGGTAATGAGACTCTCATCAACCTAGTGAGACCTTGTTTCAAAGTAAAAATAAAATCGGGCTGGGGGTATAGCTTGGAGGTAGAATGCCCTTGGGTTCAATCCCCAGTACCAAAAAGTAAAAGTAAATTTAAAAAAAGACCCTTGCAGAAGCTAATAGCTTGAGAATAGGTTTCTATGAAGAAAGTGATTTTTTTTTTTCGGTACCGGGGATTGAACCCAGGGGCATTCTACCTCCGAGCTACACCCCCGGCCCTAATTTTTATCCTTTATTTTGAAACTGGGTCTCACGAAGTTGCGGAGGACCTCACTAAGTAGCTGAGGCTGGCTGCAAACCTGGATCCTCTGGTCTCCGCCTCCCAAGTACTGGGATTACAAGCGTGCGCCACCACGCCTGGCCATAGAAAGTGATTCTTGAGTTAATAACTGGAAAATTTTAGTAATAGGTGTAATTATATAACATTTACTATGTTTTTGGTATTATTTAACCCCTTTCTATATTAACTCAGTCCTCTAAATAGACCTGTGAGATAGGTTATTATTCTATTTTCAGATGAGGAAACTGGCTGGGCATGGTGGTGCATGCTTATAATCCCAGTACTTAGGAGGCTGAGACAGGAAGATTGCAGGTTCGAGAACATCCTTGTCAATTTATTGAGACTCTCACCAACCTTGGGAGACTCTGTTTCAAAAACAAAAAAATAAAAAGGGCTGAGGGTATAACACCAAAAGAGAAAGAAAATAAAAAAGATGCCAGGCGTGGTGGCGCACGCTTGTAATCCCAGTACTTTGGGAGGCGGAGACCGGAGGATCCGGGTTCACGGCCAGCCTCAGCTCGCGCGCACGCTCGCAAGCATTCTCTCTCCTTCCCTCCCTCCCTGTCTCTCTCTCTCTCCCTCTCCCTGTCTCTCTCTCTCTCTCTCTCTCTCTCTCTCCCCTTAGTGAGGCCCTCCGCAACTTCATGAGACCCAGTTTCAAAATAAAGTATAAAAAATAGGGCCGGGGGCATAGCGCGGAGGTAGAACGCCCCTGCGTTCAATTCCCGGTACCGCAAAAAAAAATAAATAAATAAATAAAAAAGATGAGGAAACTGAGTGGTTAAGTAATATGCTCAGGGTCTCACACTATAAATCTTAGATCCAAAACTTACACACAGGCAGTCTGGCTCCAGAAACTGGGTTCCTTTCATGCTAGAATACATCTTGGGTTTATGTATTTATTCAGTAAACATAGAATATTTAGTGTGTGTCAGGTGCTCTTCTAAGCAGTTCACACATAACAACTCATTTATTCTTCCATAACCTTACAAGGTGTAGGTACCCTTGCCATCCCTGTTTTATAAATGAATGAACTGAAGTCACATGGATAGTAAGTGCAGAGATGGGATTTGAACCCAGGCAGTCTGAGTTAAAGTCTGTGTGATTAATTACTATGTTAGAGAAAGTGAGGAAAAATATTCCATATGGAAAGGACTTATGTTGGTGGGATCATGGAGTTTTGTGATAGTTGTAAGGTATGAGTTTTAACAGGGAGGTGACATGATCAGATTTGTGTTTCATAAATCATTCTCCCTATATTTTGTCTGTGCCTTTTTTTTCTGATACTGGGGGTTTGAACCCAGAGGTATTCCACCTCCAAGCTATACCCCCAGCCTTTTTTATTTTTTATTTTGAAACAGGGTCTTGCTAAGTTACTGAGGTTGGCCTCAAACCTGTGATCTTCCTATCTCAGCCTCCCAAGTACTGGGATTTCAGGTGTGCACCACCACACCCAGCTTTGTCTGTTTCTTTATTAAATGCCAATGACCAGTTCAGTCTTTTTTTCAAATTAGTAACTATGGAGAGTGAGATTTATATAGGAGGAACTTTCTAGAAGGTTAAAGAGGTGATTCAAACAGCAAGATGTTTTGAATATGCAGAGAGGATAACATTAAGTGATGATAAAGAATATCAAGTTTTTGAGAAAGCCGGGCGTGGTGGCGCACGCTTGTAATCCCAGTACTTTGGGAGGCGGAGACCAGAGGATCCGGGTTCGGGCCAGCCTCAGCTCTCGCTCTCTCTCTCTCTCTCTCTCTCTCTCTCTCTTTCTCTCCTTAGTGAGGCCCTCTGCAACTTCGTGAGACCCGGTTTCAAAATAAAGTATAAAAAATAGGGCCGGGGGCGTAGCGCGAAGGTAGAACGCCCCTGCGTTCAATCCCCGGTACCGCAAAAAAAAAAAAAAGTTTTTGAGAAAGGTGGGAAGGGATGATATTTAAAAATGCAGATGTTGGGAATGGACCTTAGATGGGAGAAAGAACAGGAAGAAAGATAAAGAACATAAAATCTGAGGCAGGAGAATTCCAAGTTCAAGGTTAGCCTTGGTGATTTAGCAAGACACTGTCTCAAAACTTAAAGAAATTAGCCAGGCATGGTGGCACAGGCTTGTAATCCCAGTATTGAGAGGCTGAGATAGGAAGATCGCGAGTTCACGCCCAGCCTCGGCAACTTGATGAAGCCTTCTGCAACTTAGTGAGTCCCTGTTTTAAAATAAAATAGGGGTGGGGGTGTAGCTCAGAGGTAGAATGCTCCTGGGTTCCATGCCCAGTACCACACACACATACCAAAAAAAAAAAAATTAAGAAATTAAAAGAGCTGGTGATGTAGCTCACTAGTAGAATGTCCATGGGTTCAGTCCCTAGTATCAATGAATGAATCAGTCAATCAATAAGAAGGTGACTGTTGATGAGGAAAGTTTGTAGATTGAATAGTGGAGAGTTTAGGTAGTTTCTGCAAAGAATGATGTGAAGTCTTCAGTTGTGAGCAGAAGAGAGAGTATGGGTGATTTTGCAATTTGAAGATGAGGGAGAAGTGTGGAAATAGTTGTAATGAGAGCAAGTTGACCACAGAAACCTAGTATGATTCTAGGCTTGAGTGAAGGGCATCTTTGATGTTGTTATTCATGAATTTACAGATCCTAACCACTCCTGTTATGACTCTGAAGCAACACTGGATTCTTTTTTTTTTTTGTGCTGGGGATTGAACCCAGAGGCATTCTACCTCCAGGCTACACCCCCATCCCAATTTTATATCTTATTTGGAAACAGGGTCTCAATAGGTTGCTGAGAGCCTTGCTAAGTTGCCTAAGCTGGCTTTAAATCTGCGATCCTCCTGTCTCAGTCTCCCAAGTACTGGGATTATAAGTGTGCGCCACCATGCCCAGCTACACTTGGATTCTTCTTTTTTTTTTTTTTTTTGCGGTACTGGGG
>PVJS01051549.1:0-13936 GCA_004027185.1 Glis glis
CTCTTTACTTAGTGAGGCCCTCCACAACTTTGTGAGACCCGGTTTCAAAATAAAGTATAAAAATATAGGGCCGGGGGCGTAGTGCGGAGGTAGAACGCCCCTGCATTCAATCCCCGGTACCGCAAAAAAAAAAAAAAAAGAAAAATACATAATCTACCAGAAAATAGAGAATAACACCATTAGGGACAAATATATGGAAGTTACAAGAAGAGAATGATTTGGAGCTTTTTGGTCACACAAAACAGCTCCCCATCTCTCACAAACTTATCGAATAAACCAGGCATGGTGGTGCATGCCTATAATTCCAGTACATGGGAGGCTGAGACAGGAAGATTGCAGGTTCAAGGCCAGTCTCAGCAACTTAGCAAGACCTCATTTCAAAATAAAATATTTAAAAGAGCTGGGATCTAGCTTGAAAGTAGAATGTCTCTAGTTCAATCCCTAGTACCAAAAAAAAAAAAAATCAAATAACCCATAAACTCTTTCATTCACTAAGATAAACCATAGGTCAGCAAACTTTCTAAAAAGAGCCAGACAGTAAATATTTGAGGTTTTGCCAGCCAATGGGCACCTTGCACACCTTGCACTGCTGCTGTGGTAAGAACTCAGTCACAGATGATATCTAAGCGACTGAGTGTGGCTATGTGCCAATAAATCAGTTAAAGAATGCTGCAATTTCAATTCCATACGGTTACCACACATCACAAATTATCATTCCTCTGTTGACTGTGTCAATCATTTTAAAATGTACAACCTTAAATTATAAGGCCTACACAAAAACAGGCGGCCGTGGGTCAGGCCTGTGAGCTGTGGTCTGCCAACCTCCAATCTAGAAATACATGAAAATTGGCTACTAGAAATACTTTCCACTCTTTTTAATAATAGAATATAAATAACATTGCATTTTTACTATGCCATTATTTTTCCCATATATTAAGTTCTAAAATACCATTATCTGCCAACACAATGACTATACCAAAAAGCTAAGAAAGCTATAATGAGGTATTCTTAATATTTCAAAGTCACAAAAAAGAGGCAATAAAAGACAGAAAAGTGTTATTCAATTACACATTCCTATGTCATAAATTTGACACAGAATTAAATTCACTCTATGTAGTATTTGCCCATTGAGTTATATGAAGTTATTAGTTACATTTATGACAAATTTAGAACTTCATTAACCCAAATGTAATATACTACTAAAATGTAGCCATAAGAATCCTGGCACTTTCATAGTTAATGTTGTTCCATATGTTAATACTGAAACATCTCAGAAAAAGTAAAGGACAGAAGCATGAAATTATTCTAGATATTAAGATCTTGGGCAAATCACACAAGCCAGCATTTCCTAAACTTTGCTCTGTATCCAAATAAGGTTCATTAACATAATAGGATCCATGGCCTATTGAGTCTGGGAAGTGCCATCCATTATATACACTTCTAGAAGATTTTTTTTTTTTTTGCAGTACTGGGAATTGAACCCAGGGGCATTCTACCCCCAGCCCTATTCTTTATTCCTTATTTTTGAAACAGGGTCTCACTAAGTTGCGGAGGGACTCACTAAGTAGCTGAGGCTGGCTGAGAACCTGCGATCCTCCTGTCTCAGCCTCCCAAGTACTGGGATTACAAGTGTGCGCCACCACGCCTGGCTTTTCTAGAAGATTTTTAATGTACATAAGTATATCATAAGCTCTGAGAAGTCCTGTAGTGAATAAATCCACTGGTTTAATCTAGTACTGTCCAAGCATACTCAATTACTTTCTTTGGTACAGTACGTGTGTGTGTGTGTGTGTGTGTGTGTGTGTGTGTGTGTGTATGTAACTGAGGATTGAACCCATGAGTGTTCTACCACTGAGTTACACCCCCTGATCCTTTTTATTTTTTATTTTGAAACAGGGTCTTGGCTAAATTGCTTGGGCTGGCCTCAAACTTGTGATCCGCCTGTCTCAGCCTCTCAAGTCCTGGGATTACAGGCATGTGTCACCTTGCCAGCATGGTGCAGTACTTATTAACATCCCCCCAAATTAAAATTCCTTAAAACACATTTATTTTTTTTTTTTGCAGTACCGGGGATTGAACCCAGGGGCGTTTTGCCTCTGTGCTACACCCCCGGCCCTATTTTTTATACTTTATTTTGGTTTTTTGGGTTTTTTTTTTTTTTGCGGTACCGGGGATTGAACGCAGGGGCATTCTACCTCTGCGCTACGCCCCCAGCCCTATTTTTTATACTTTATTTTGAAACCAGTCTCACGAAGTTGCGGAGGGCCTCACTAAGAAGAGAGAGAGAGAGAGACAGCGAGAGAGAGAGCAAGAGAGCTGAGGCTGGCCGCGAACTCGGATCCTCCGGTCTCCGCCTCCCAAAGTACTGGGCGTGCACCACCACGCCCGGCCCTTAAAACACATTTTGAAAAAATATTCTAACCTCTAGCAAGATTAGGTAAACATCAAACACAGTGAAATTTTTCTAATCTCTAATAGATATTAGATAAACATCCCTTCTAGTTGTTGATTTTTAAATACTGTGAACTATTTCTGAGCAGTAATTTTGTAAAAGCTGTTCAAATATTAAACCTGGATGTACAAACCTGAACACTGGACCAAATGTGTGCTTTCGTGCTCCCACAACATGTGATTTTTCTCTTTCCAAGCAATTATCTTTGGACTGAAATCATCTAATCTTTGAGACTCACTTTTTAAGTGAGAGACAAAATGGGCATGGTGGCGCATGCTTGTAATCCCAGTACTTGGGAGGCTGAGACAGGAGGATCTGGGTTCGCGGCCAGTCTCAGCTATTTAGTGAGGCCCTCCACAACTTAGTGAGATCCGGTTTCAAAATAAATAAGGCTGGGCGTGGTGGCACACGCTTGTAATCCCAGTACCTGGGAGGTGGAGACCGGAGGATCAGGGTTCGCGGCCAGCCTCAGCTACTTAGTGAGGCCCTCCGCAACTTCGTGAGACCCGGTTTCAAAATAAAGAATAAAAAATAGGGCCAGGGGTGTAGCTTGGAGGTAGAATGCCCCTGGGTTCAATCCCAGTACCACAAAAAAAAAAAAAAAACCATTAAGTGAGAGACAGACTCATGCCCTATTCTTCCTGGCTTCTTCAATGCCTCACGGAGGGCCTGGATAATCACTTTTTGTTCTGTTTTGTTTGTTTTTATTCTATCACAAAAATCTTCTACTTAATCTACCCATAACTACTCTTGCCTTTTTCCTATTGCTTCTCTATATAAAATAAACATGGTTCATTTTCCTCCTGCTTAGAAACATTCATCCCCACTGCTCTGAAGATGAAGATCAAATTCTGTAGGACACCCCTGGATGACCTAACTTCTTCCTCCCCTCTCCAGGTTCCTCTCACCGGTGCTCCTCCTCGCTGCATCTGCGTTAGCCATACACGGTTAGTGGAGGTGATACTGAGAAAGCAGAGCAGGGGACTGAGAAGGTCAGGGTCAGGCGGGGGGGGGGGTGCAATTTTAATAACTGGGGTGGCCAAGAAAGGCAAGACCGAAAAGGTTACATTAGACCCCAGCAAGTAAGAAGGAAAAGAAAATAAATACCTCTAAAATGGGAGTAAGTCTGACATTTTTGGAAAGTGCGAGCCAGTAGAGTGGTGGAGAGCACTAAATGAGTTCAGAGAAGTCACCAGGTTGGAAGTGGGGCCTGGTGGGGTACTGTACGTGCAGGCAACTCCTACACTTACCTCTGAAATCTAGATGCCCCTCTGAGGTCCAGCCTCCTCATCGAGCATATCCTTGACAATTCCTCTTTGCATGTCTATGCTCAAAGTCTAATTTGCACTCCAAACCTATTTATCCATTTTTTCCCATCTCAGTAAATACAGTAACCTTTACCCTCTGGTAAAAGTCAGAAACCTAAAGCTTCTCACACTAAACAGAAAAGACAGGAAATTCCAATTAACCATTTTCCAAAGTAGGTAGCTATATCCCTTGATCATGTAACAAACACAGTCAAGAGCCAAATCCCATAGATGCAGTACTCCCCTAAGTATTACTGATTATGTGTGTATTACACACATAAAGGAAGGAAATCACTTGTATCTGATACCCACAGGAGGGAATTTACATTCCTGGGGAAGCATAGGCGAGGTGAAGTGGAACAATGGATCTGGGTGTCCTTTGAAATGCCAAATGTCCATCTCAGACAAAATGGTACCTATATCTACAGTTTAGCCCTAACAGCAGCTTCAAGCTAAGAGAAAAGAAGTCATACAGGAAGAGGTATGCATGGCCTTTGACAATACAAGTTTAAACGTGGGAGGTCTACTGAGTCTCATCAAGCAGGATCAATGTCTCAAACAGCTGTACTTTTATGCTCTCTAAAAAAAGATGGGAACTACAGACAAGGAATTACTATTGTGTTTAAAAAATTCTCCAGGTTTGTTATCTGTGCTAGTATTATTTCATGGTGACTAGCAACAAACTCCACAACAAAATAATAACAAATTATAGTATATCGCTACAGTGGAATCCTGTGCACATTTATTAAACAGATATACATTTAGCTACACAGAAATTCTTATAATATGTTTTGACGTGAAATGGACTATATGATTTGCATACATCCATATACCTATATAAAATGTTAGTAGCAGCATATCTAGGAGGTGAGATTGTAGAAAATTCTTTAAACCAAAAATTTATATGGGCTTATCCTAAACAGTAGATAAAAAACAGAGTTTAAAAGTCAAAATTAAAGTCAAATATCAAAGCTCCCAGTCCAAGAATAAAGAACAACAGGAGGAAGACAAACCTAAAGCAAGCAGAAGGAAGTAAATCTAAGAACAAAAATTGGTAAAACTGGAAACAGAAAAACTACATAGAAAAGCAGTGAAAAAAAATCATGGTTCTTATAAAAGATCATTAAGTTGGGCATGGTGCTGCATGCCTGTAATCCCAGTTCTTGGGAGGCTGAGACAGGAGGATCACAGGTTTGAGGTCAGTCTCAGCAACTTAATGAGGCCCTCAGCAACCTAGCAAGAACTTGTTTCAAAATAATAAATAAAATAGGACTTGGGGTGTAGCTTGAAGGTAGAATGCCCCTGGTCAATCCCATGTACCAAAAGAGAGAGAGGGAGGGAGGGAGGGAGGGAAGGAGGGAACATAAGAGAGAAACCAGAAAGATTCACAATAGTCTGACCAAGTGATTTTTCACAAAGGTGCAGGAACAATTCAATAGAGAAAAGAGAATCTAACAAATGGTGCTGGTGTTGGAGCAACTGGACATCCACAAGAGGTCCAACCTCCCCCCGCCAAAAAAATCACAAAATAAACAAAGACAAAACAAAAAACTTTTACCTAAATATGACATCTGACAGGAAAAAACTAACTCAAAATGTAGAATTAAATATGAGTTTTAAACAATAAAACTTTTAAAGTTAGGGGACACCTTTGGGGACCTAGAGTTTGGTGAAGAGGTTTAGACGTAACACCACAAACACACTCAAAAGAAAATAATCGAGCCAGGTGTGGTGGCGCACACTTGTAATCCCAGTACTTGGGAGGCTAAGACAGGAGGATCCGGGTTCGCGGCCAGACTCAGGGACTTCGTGAGGCCCTCCGCAACTTAGTGAGACCCTGTTTCAAAATAAAGAATAAAAAAATAGGGCTGGGGGTGTAGCTCGGAGGTAGAATGCCCCTGGGTTCAATCCCCAGTACCGCAAAAAAAAAAAAAAATCAAGGAACTGGACTTCATCAAAATTAAAAACTGCTGCCCTGTGAAAGACCATATTAAGAAGACGAGGGCTATAGGTGTAGCTCAGTGGTAAAGCACTTGCTTAGCATGCAGGAGGCCCTGGGTTTGAGCCCCAGAACCGCAAAAGAAAAAAAAAAGATGAAAAGTCAAATGGGGAGAAAAGGTTTACAAACCACATCTCCAACCAAGGATTCCTATGTAGACTATATAAGAAACTTTCAAAACTCCAGAATGAAAAAACAAACAATAGATCGTGAGCAAAAGACAGAAATATTTCCCTAGAAAGGATAGAGATGGCAAAAAAAACAAAAAGATTTTCTACGTTAAGGAAATACAAATTAAGACCATGATGATAATCATTATATACCTATCAGAATGACTAAAAAAAAAAAAAGTCACAAGAAGAGATGCTGGTGAGAATGAGAAAATGGACCTCTCATGGTTTGGTGGTGGTGGTGGTACTGGGGATTGAACCCAGGGGCATTTTGCCTCTGAATTATACCCCCAGCCTTATTTTATTTTTTATTTTGAAACAGGGTCACACTGTTGCTGAGACTAGCCTCAAACCTGTGATCCTCCTGTCTCAGCTTCCCAACTACTGGGATTGGAGGTATGTGCTACCACACCTGGCTTTTCATATATTCTTAATTGTAACACAAAATGGTTCAGTAACTCTGGAAAGTAGCACAGCACTTTCCTAGAAAACTAAACCTACACTTACCACATGACCCATCTTTTGCACTCCTGGGCATTTATCCTAGAGAAACATTTATATCCACACCAAACCCAAACCCAAATGTTCATAGCAACTTTATTCAGAATAATTAAAAATGGGGAACTAAAATATCCCTCAACAGGTGAGTATAAACCAACTATGGAACATCTATACCATGCCTTAGGATGTTATTCAAAAGTCACACACTACATGACTCCATTCACCTAACACTCTTGAAATCGCAAACGCAGAGATGGAGAACAGATCAGCGGGGCCAAGGACTGGCGCTGTGGGCATCGGGGTGAGGGTGAGACTCTACAGGGGTAGTGGAGGGAGACTCATGTGTGGCTGTGGTGGCAGCTACATGAGCCTACATGTGTGATAAGATGGCGCAGAACAGCAACACATATTCCACCAACACAGGTTTCTTGGTGTGGACACTGTACCACAGTATGTAAAGTGTAACCACTGACAGAGGCTGCTTGCAGAGGACATGGGCCCTCTCTGTACTATTTTTGTAACTCCCTTTGAATCTCTGTTTCTAAATAAAAAGTTTTTTTAATAAAGAAAACGATGGAAAAAGAATAAAACAACTGGATTAATAGTAGCTAGTAGTATCTACATCCTAAATTTTCCATATGTATCTTAAAAATTTACATGTACTATAATTCCTAATATTCATTTTTTAATTATTTTATTTCATGGTGATTTTTACCTTAGAAAAAATATACAGCCAGGCATGGTGGCACACTCCTGTAATCCCATTACTTGGGAGGCTGAGACAGGAGGATTGCAGGTTCAAAGACAGCCTCAGCAATGTAATGAGACTCTCAGCAATCTAACAAAACCTTGTTTTAAAAAAAATAGGGCTGGGCTGTAGTTTGGAAGTAGAATGCCCTTGGGTTCAATCCCCAGTGTGTATCCCCCACACACACACACAAAAAAAAAATTGAAATGAGACTTTATTTTTACTTCATAGTATCCAAAATACCCAATAACAAAATTATTTTATGGAACAGAAATAGATTTAAATCCCAGTTCTATAATTTATTACATGTATGATCTTGAGCAAATAAATCAGTCTGTTTCTTCATGGGTAAAATTAGGATAAAGATTCATACAAACCTGGGAGAATCATCACATCTGTGTGGAGCGAAGCTGGCCGTGTTCTCCATGTGGTGGACCTTGTGTAGCTTTTACTGGTGGCATCTTATCGGACCACACACAATGGGACAGAAATTCCTCAAGGGCAGGAGTAGTTCCATTCATTTCCTTGAATCACCTTATTGCGCTCAGCATAGTAACAGGTACACAACAAACACCCAAGGTGAATTTGTTTTTAACTTTTAACCTCTGCCTTTAAATTGACCATATTTCCTTACTGTAAATGCTTCTACCATGACTTTTTGAAAAGGGCTAGGTTTGGGGGTTTCTGTGTTTTGTTTTTCCAATATGAATTTTTTTAAATGAAGCTAATATGTGGTTTCTAAAAACATCAAACCAAGACAGTTCAATGGTATAATAGTTTAGAAATGCAAAACACAGAACGAGATTTCCAAATATTCTACACATTCCATGTAGATATATTTGGTACCGGGGATTGAATCCAGGGGCATTCTACCTCCGAGCTATACCCCCAGCCCTTTTCATTTTGAAACTAGGTCTTACTAAGTTGCTAAGGGTCTCGTTAAATTGCTGAGGCTGCTTTCCAATCTGCAATCGTCCTCTCTCAGTCTCCCAAGTACTGGGATTACAAGAGTACAACAGTGCACCTGGTCCATATTCTTATTCCTAACTTGACCAGTTAAAATATTTCTTTAATATTTCACTCATTAATAAAAATAAGTGGTATTTTCCAATATCTCATCACTTGATATAGATTACTATCCTTTTTTAATACTTTTATTAGTGCATTTTTTGGTGTTTTTTGTTTGTTTGTGGTACTGGGGATTGAATCCAGGGGCATTCTACCTCTGAGCTACATGCCTAGCCATGTTTTATTTTGAAACAGGGTCTCACTAAGTTTCTGAGGGCCTTGCTAAGTTGCTGAGGCTGGAACCTAAAATCCCTTTATCAGCCTCACAACTACTGGGATTACAGGCATGTGCCACCATGCCCGGCTTATTAGTGCATTGTAATTATACATCATAGTGAGGTTCAAAGTGATGCAAACATACAAGCACACAGCACTTGGTATATATCCTTCCACATTCTATCCTGCTCCCCTCCTCCCTCCCTATACATGTTAGTGAGATTGGTAGTAATACCTTCATACATGAATATAGCATTATTTGAACTGTTTCCTCACCCAATCCTCCTTTACACTGTTTTACTGGTCTTTCTTCTCCTCATTTATTTAAAATCCCTTGTGTTTCCTCTTTTTCTCTAGCTTCTACATGTAAGAGGAAATATACAACTCTTGACTTTCTGAGACTGGCTGATTTCACTTCACATGATATTCTCTAGTTCCATCCATTTTCCTGCAAATGACATAATTTTGTTCGTCTTTGTGGCAAAGTAAAAATCCATTATGTATATATACCAAAATTTCTTTATCCATTCATCTGTTGATGGACACCAAGGTTGGTTCCATAATTTGGCTATTGTGAATTGTGCTGGTATAAATATGGATATGCATGTATCAACACAAAATCCTGACTTTCTTTTGGAAAGATGCCAAAGAGTAGTACAGCTGGGTCATATGGTAGTTCCATTCCTAGTCTTTTGAGGAACCTCCAAACTGATCTCCATCATGGTTGACTCATTTACAACCCCACCAACAGTGTATGAGTTCCTAACTCCCCACATCCTCACCAGCATTTACTATTGTTTGTGCTCTTGATGATTGCCATTCTAACTGGAGGTAGATGGAATTTCAGTGTAGCTCTGACTTGCATTTCCCTAATTGCTAATGATGTTGAGCATTTTTCATATATTTATTATATTTGTATTTCTTCTTTTGAGAAGTGTCTGTTCAGTGCAATTGCCTTTTTTTTTTTCTTTTTTGTGGTACTGGGAATTGACTCCAGGGACATTCTACCTCTGAGCTATACCCCCAGTCCTATTTTTTATTCTTTATTTTGAAACAGGGTCTCCCTAAGTTGTGGAGGGACTAAGTAGCTGAGGCTGGCCATGAACCCGTGATCCTTCTGTCTCAGCCTCCCAAGTACTGGGATTACAAGCATGTGCCACCACGCCCAGCTCAACTGCCCATTTTTTTAATTTATTACATTTATTGATGCATCGTAGTTACATGTTTTGATAAGTGTCAGGGTATCAGAAGCATGCATGCACACATTGCTCAGTTAGCCCTCCCTCAAATCCCACCCTATTCCCTCCCCCTTCCCTCCTTTCTGTGCTCAGCATAGTGATCAACTCTGATAAGTTTGTTTATACACATCATGTGCATTAGTGTATTTCCCTCTTCCCCTATCCCGTCTCCCTCAGTTAGGTCGCCTTCTTTGCTCAACTAAAGTTTTCTCCTTCTCTGTCTGGGGTTCCCTTCCAAGTCCCATTCTCCCTAGCTTCCACATATTAGGGAGAACATCCAACTTTTCACTCTTTGTGACTGACTAATCTCACTTAGCATAATGCTCTCCAGTGCCCTCCATTTCCCTGCAAATGATGTAATTTTGTTCTTCTTTATGGCAGCGTAAAACTCCATTGTGTACATATCACATAGTTTTGTGATCCATTCATATGTTGATGGACACCTTGGATGGTTCCAAAGTTTGGCATCAATTGCCCATTTTTTAACTTTTTTTTAGTTTTAATTTTCTTAGTTCTTTATATATACTAGATATTAGTCCCTCTTGCTTCAGATTTTCAGGTAAACAATGCTATTTTTATGTAGATTGGCTAATACTGCTCTTCTGACTCCTTCCTTAACATAGAGCTCTAGTTGATGACCCTGGTCCTCTGCAGTTTTCTAAAAATTATTTCTATACTAACTCATTCCACATTATATTTTATTTTCTCCATCATGATGGGAATTGTAAAAAAAGATAATAAATATCAGCTCCCCACTCCACAATTTAGAATAGTCTTTAAAATTTTATTCTATTAATTCTTCTCCTTAGTTCTAATCTCCTAAGAAACTATCAGGCAACTATAAAATAGGACTCACAAGCTCAACTTTAATACTGCTTACTAAGTTTCTATCTCTTATTCAGAAAAGTCATATTAAAATTTTACTGTTTGGAGCCAGGCATGGTGGCATATGCCTGTAATTCCAGCACTTGGGAGGCTCAGGCAGGAGGATCACAGGTTCGCATCCAGCCTCAACATCTTAGCGAAGCCCTCAGCAACTTAGTGAGACCCTGTTTCAAAATAATTAATAAAATAAGGGCTGAGGATGTATCTCAGAGGTAAAATGCACCTGGCTCAATCCCTAGTACCATAATTTTTTTTTTTTTTACTGTTCAGGATAGTGAACTTTATATTATCCTCAATAAATCACAATAAAAACTTATAAACAAAATAAAACTTTATGGTTTAGAGATATAGTTTTTTGAGAGCACACTACTCATAGATGTTCTTCTATACTTTTGTTTAACTTTTTATTTTGGAATAACCGTGTGTGTGCATGTGTGTATACACACAAAGACAGTGCTGACTTCCCTTACACCTTTCATCTAGTTTCCCCCTGTGTTAGCAACAGACATAACCACAGTACATTGGTCAAAACTAAAAACTGAACATTGGTAAAATAATATTAACTAAACCACAGATTTTATTCAGAAACAGTCTATTTTTTTCATTTCTGTATTTTTCAGGTAACTGATGACACTGGACATCCAGATGTCTTAGGGACATTCTTATTATTCCTAATTTAGCATGGTTTCAAGCTGTTCTATGATGAAGTTTGATTCTCTATGAGATTATAGATTCACAGTAACAGAATATTGGTGTTGGAAGAAATCTTAGAAGTCATCTAAATTAATACTTTTCAAAGGATAAATTATAACCCATTACCAGGTCTTGAAATAAATGCAATAAACTACAACTACAGCTCTTAATAGAACAAAATAGAAAATATTAGAGTATAATGGACAAGTTAAAGATATTACATTACTGCTTCATAAATCTTTTTAGATGCATATATGTATGTAAGTACTGAGTTACACTATTAAAAATATATTCCTTACCACAGGTCATGATTGAAAAAGTTATGAAAGTCCAAACAAAATAAAACAAAACAAAAGCCAAACCAAAAAAAGAAACCTTTAATACCTCCAGCAGAGATGGGAATATAATGCAATGGTAGAGCACTAGCATATGAGAGGTCCTAGGTTTGATCCCCAGCACGGAAAAAAAAAGGGGCTGGGTGTGGTGGCGCATGCTTATATATAAATATATATATAAATATATATTTAGTATGCCCCATGAAACCTGGATTCAGGTGTCTGGTGGCTTCATTCTACTCAGAATGAGGATTTTGAGCCAAAATGTACGGAGGGAAAGATAAATTCTGAAGTAAAAAAATCTGCAAATTACAGGAGTACCTTAGAGCCTAATCAAAGTCTCGTTATTCTTACTTTGCCTCCAATTCTAAATACAATATATTTTCAAAACAATAGCAATTTTAAAGCATTAAAGAGGGGCAAGTAGTGCTATGCAAAGGTACACTGGCATCAACAAGAAATAAGATAATTATGTTTCCTAAGGATGATTTAGAAAGTAACTAACAGTGGCCCCAGTGCTGAGAAACAGATGTGAAGGAGTATCTGGCATAAGAATAAACCATGCCTATATCTCACAGGCTTATAATCATGCTCGCTGTTTATACGGTTGACACTAAGTCAACATGAAGGATTCTGTATGCTCATAATTGTGGCATTTTCTGTTTAACGATATGAAAAATATATGCCATAACTTTTAGGGAAAAATCGATCCAAAATTATTTTAAATAAACAAAGCTTTAGTTTCCAAAAAGTGGCAAATCCTTGGCAATTTGAGAAAACTGATCTAGAACTGATTGCCTAAGACTTGTAGTTACCTGTAATTTTTACCTTCTACTTTACCATTCTCAAAATTCCTATGACTATTTAAATCAACATCTCATAATACTTGATGTTAATAGAGGATAATGTGTGTTTGGGTAGGGGGGCAGTATTTCAAGACTAGACATCAGAATCACCCAGGGAAATTTTTAAAACATTGATTCAAGATCTTCAACCAGAAATTCAGAAGTAATTGGCCTGGAGAGAGCCTGGGCACCAGAATTTGTAAAGCTCCCTCAGAGAGCCTGACGCTCAGTCTGGGCTGGAGACCCTTTAAACAGCCTTCCTGACATCGTTAAGAGTCTGTAAAGGATCTTTAGGAAAGACAGGGCACACAGCAGTTCCTAAATGTGTCTTCAAATCCTTTATTCCATGGAGCAATCTATAACACTAATTTGTGTAATTCTTCAACTGCAAATCAAGATAAATAGAATCAATTGTTTAACTTTCCAAACTTTATAAAAAGAGCAGGACAAATAACAGAAGGAAAAGAAGGGCTTACTTTTATACTGTTATCAGGATGTTTATTATGTAGATATTTTCAAATGAAAGGCTTTAACTAAAAACTTTCAATTTATTTAAATGATGCATATATTGGGCTTGTAATTCAAAAGCATTCAAGTATTGTGAAAGGTAATTTCAAAGACAAATTCATACTGCCCTCTAATGGTTCAAGATAAATAGTTTTACCTGTACTCTACCAGAAAGGTGATAATAAATACTATTTATTTTATAAATGGAAGAATTACACTAAATACCAGAGAAGAAAAATATGATTTCAATTTGGGGTATAACTGAGCTCAAAAGATTAACAAAACTGCTATATTCATACTCAATACTCTTAATTATCAAGCCATTTCAAACCACTGTATTTGCCTATGCATTTGTAAATCAAGATAAAAATATACATCTCTGCCGGGCGTGGTGGCGCACGCTTGTAATCCCAGTACTTGGGAGGCGGAGACCAGAGGATCCGGGTTCACGGCCAGCCTCAGCTACTTAGTGAGGCCCTCTGCCACTTCGTGAGACCCAGTTTCAAAATAAAGGATAAAAGATAGAGCCAGGGGTGTAGCTCGGAGGTAGAATGCCCCTGGGTTCAATCCCCAGTACTGCAAAAAAAATATATATATATACATCTCTTCTTTGCATTCTGCAACAGCCTTCTCTAATATGGCTTCTTTTCAAGTAAGTCTACAACAAGTGTTCAAATTAAATGTTTGTAGCCCATAAAAGAATTTGGAAAATTATATATACTCTTACATATTTTATTACATCTAATATTTTAATTAGCATCTAAATTTTTTAATTAGAAGGCCGGGCGTGGTGGCGCATGCTTGTAATCCCAGTACTTTGGGAGGCAGAGACCGGAGGATCCAGGTTCGCGGCCAGTCTCAGCTCTCTCTCTCTCTCTCTCTCGCTTTCGCTCTCTCTCGCTCTCTCTACTTAGTGAGGCCCTCCGCAACTTCGTGAGACCCGGTTTCAAAATAAAGTCTAAAAAATAGGGC
>PVJS01051550.1:0-13936 GCA_004027185.1 Glis glis
AGAGAGAGAGAGAGAGAGAGAGAGAGAGAGAGCGAGCTGAGGCTGGCCGCAAACCCGGATCCTCCGGTCTCCGCCTCCCAAACTACTGGGATTACAAGCGTGCGCCACCACACCCAGCCTTATTCTTTATTTTGGAACAGGGTCTCACTAAGTTGTGGAGACCCTCACGAAGTAGCTGAGGCTGGCCGCGAACCTGTGATTCTCCTGTCTCAGCCTCCCAAGTACTGGGATTACAAACCTGTGCCACCACACCCGGCTATTTTTTTTATTTTGAAACAGGGTCTCAGCTGGGTGTGGTGGCGCACGCTTGTAATCCAGGTACCTGGGAGACTGACAGGAGGATCACTGGTTCCCGGCCTGCCTCAGCTACTTGGTGAGGCTCTGCAACTTAGTGAGACCCTGTTTCAAAAATAACGAATATAAAATAGGGCTGGGGATGTAGCTCATAGGTAGAATGCCCCTGGGTTCAATATACCCAGTACTGCAAAAAAAAAAAAAAAAAAAAAAAAAACAGGGTCTCAGTAAGTTGCTGAGGCTGGCCTTGAACCTGCAATCCTCTTGTCTCAGCCTACCAAGTACTGGGATTACAGGTGTGTACCTCCATACCTGACTAACAATGTTATTTTCTAAAAATGTTTCAACAATGATAAGTTTGATAACTCAATGTATAAACCTAATATCAATCATTAAGCAAATTTATACCAGGACTGAATCTAATTCTCTGTTTACCATCACCATGAGCCCCGTCGTTCATTCATTAATTTATTTTTTGTGTGTGTGTGGGTGTGGCACTGGGGACTGAACACAGAGGCATTCTACCTCCCAGCTATACCCCCAGCCTAGTTCCTTTTTATTTTGAAACAGGGTCTCACTAAGTTGTGGAGGGCCTCACTAAGTTGCTGAGACTGGCTTCAAACCTGTGATCCTCCTGTCTCAGTCTCCCAAGTACTGGGATTACAAGTGTGTGCCACCACGCCCAGCTCCATCATTCATTTATTACCAGTGGTAACATCCAGTGATGTGATCAAGCATCTAATTTTTCTCCTGAGTAGTTTTTTTTTTGGGGGGGGGGGAGGACTGGGGATGGAACCCAGGGGCATTCTATCTCTGAGCTACACCCCCAGCTCTATTTTTTATTCTTTATTTTTGAAACAGGGTCTCACTAAGTTGCGGAGGGCCTCAGTACGTAGCTGAGGCTGGCCGTCCTGAGTAGTTCTAAATAGCCACACTCAATAACGAATACAATTCTCTGATGTAAATTTTATCCAACTGGTTAATTCTGTAATAAATTCCAACTCATGTTAAGGAGAAACACTGGTTCTGGGACCCCTGAAGGAAGACAGAAGAGCCAAAATACCCAAACTTCACAGTTACTTTCTCATTTTATCGTTTTGTTTTGGGGGGTGGATGGGAGGAAGGTTTCAGCACTACCTTTTTTTTTTTTTTTTTTTTTTTTTTTTTTGCGGTACCGGGGATTGAACGCAGGGGCGTTCTACCTCCGCACTACGCCCCCGGTCCTATTTTTTATGCTTTATTTTGAAACCGGGTCTCACGAGGTTGCGGAGGGCCTCACTAAGGAGAGAGAGAGAGAGACAGAGAGAGACAGAGCAAGAGCTGAGGCTGGCCGCGAACCCGGATCCTCCAGTCTCCACCTCCCAAAGTACTGGGATTACAAGCGTGCGCCACCACGCCTGGCTCTCAGCACTACCTTTGTAAGACTCACTTGAAAAGGGTGATAACAGGGAACCTGCCACAATAGGAGTATAAAGGAATGCACACGTGGTGCACTAGGGAGAAAAGGAGTAGATGTCATACAAGAGACAGACCCAAGTGGGCCCTAAAGAATGGGAGTATAAAAGCCAGGTATGGTGGCGCATACTTGTAATCCTAGTACTTGGGAGGCTGAGACTAGAGGATCCCAGGTTTGAGGACAGCCTCAGCAATTTAGTAAGGCTCTCAGCAACCTATTTCCAAATAAGAAATAAAATGGGTCTGTGGGTGTAGCTCAGAGGTAGAATGCCTCTGAGTTCAATTCCCAGTACCACCACCAAAAAAAAAAAAGCCGGGCGTGGTGGCGCACGCTTGTAATCCCAGTACTAGGCTGAGACCGGAGGATCCAGGTTCACGGCCAGCTTCAGCTACTTAGTGAGACCATCTGCAACCCAGTGAGACCTTGTTTCAAAATAAAGAATAAAAAATAGGGCTGGGGGTATAGCTCGGAGGTAGAATGCCCCAGGGCTCAATCCCCGGTACCCCCCCCAAAAAAAATTGGGAGTATAAACTGGCTATGGTGGCACATGACTGCAATCACAGTACCTGGGAGGCAGAAACAGGAGGATCACAGGTTTGAGGACAGCCTCAGCAAGTAGTAAGACTCTCATCCACCTAATAATACCCTGTTTAAAAATAGAAAAGAGCCGGAGGTGGTGGCGCATGCTTGTAATCCCAGTACTTGGGAGGCTGAGACTGGAGAATCCGGGTTCGTGGCCAGCCTCAGCTACTTAGTGAGGCCCTCCACAACTTAAAGACCCTGTTTCAAAATAAAGAATAAAAAATAAGCCAGGCATGGTGGCGCACGCTTGTAATCCTAGTACTTGGGAGGCTGAGACCGGAGGATCTGGGTTCGCGGCCACCCTCAGATACTTAGTGATGCCCTTCGCATCTTAGTGAGACCCTGTTTCAAAATAAAGAATAAAAAATAGGGCTGGGGGTGTAGCTCTGAAGTAGAATGCCCCTGGGTTCAATCCCCGGTAACGCAAAAAAAAAAAAAAAATAAGGCTGGGGTTGTAGCTCAGAGGTAGAATGCCTCTGGGTTCAATTCCCGGTACCGCAAAAAAAAAAAAAGATAAAAAATAGGGCTGGGGGTGTAGCCTGGAGGTAGAATGCTCCTGGGTTCAATCCCTGGTACCAATAAATAAATAAATAAATAAATAAATAAATAAACAAACACAAACAAACAAATAAAATAGAAAAGTAAGCCGGGTGTGGTGGCACAGGCTTGTAATTCCAGTACTTGAGAGGCTGAGACAGGAGGATTACAGGTTCACAGACAGCCTCAGTTACTTAATGAGGTCCTCCGCAACTTAGTAAGACCCTGTTTCCAAATAAAGAATAAAAAATAGAGTTGGGCATGGTGGCACACGCTTGTAATCCCAGTACTTGGGAGGCTGAGACTGGAGGATCCGGGTTTGTGGCCAGCCTGTTACTTAATGAGGCCCTCCACAACTTCATGAGACCCTGTTTCAAAATAAAGTATAAAAAAATAGGGCCAGGGGTGTAGCTCAGAGGCAGAACACCCCTGGGTTCAATCCCCGTACTGCAAAAAAGAAAAAAAAATAGGGCTTGGGGTGTAGCCCAGAGGTAGAATGTCCCTGGGTTCAATCCCTGGTACCACCAAAAAAAATAGAAAAGTAAAATAGAGCTGAGGGTATAGCTAGGAGGTAGACTGCCCCTGAGTTTAATCTCCAGAATCAAAAAAAAAAAAGGGGAGTGTAAACTGGGCATCATGGCACACACCTGTAATCCCAGTACTTGGAAGGCTGTGACAGGATGATCGCAGGTTCAAAGCCAGCTCAGCAATTTATTTATGTATTTATTTATTTATTTATTTATTTATTATTTTGTGGTACTGGGGATTGAACCCAGGCTACACCACCAGCCAGATTTTTTTTTTTTTTTTTTTTTTTTGCGGTACTGGGGATTGAACCCAGGGGCATTCTAACTCCAAGATACACCCCCAGCTCTATTTTTTTTTTATTCTTTATTTTGAAACAGGGTCTCACTAAGTTGCAGAGGGCCTCACTAAGTAGCTGAGGCTGGCAGTTAACCTGCAATCCTCCTGTCTCAGCCTCCCAAGTACTGGGATTACAAGCGTGCGCCACCACGCCAGGCCCCAGCCAGATTTTATTTCTTATTTAGAAACAAGGTCTCTCTAGGTTGATGCGAGTCTCTCTATTTACTGAGGCTGTCCTCCAACCTGCAATCCTCCTGTCTCAGCCTCCCAAGTACAAGGATTAACAGGTGAGTGCCACCACACCCGGCTCAGCTGAGCAATTTAGAGAGGCTCTAAGCAACTTAGTGAGACCCTGTTTCAAAATAAAAAATAGCAGGGCGTGGTGGCACATGCTTGTAATCCCAAGGCTTGGGAGGCTGAGACAGGAGGATTGCAGCTACTTAGTGAGGCCCTCCACAACTTAGTGAGACCTTGTTTCAAAATAAAGAATAAAAAATAGGGCTGGGATGTAGCCCGGAGGTAGAATGCCGCTGGGTTCAATCCTGTGTACCACCAAAAAACAAACAAAACAAAAAATAAAATAGGGCTAAGGGTGTAGCTCAGAGGTAGAGTACCCCTGGGTTTAATTCCCAGTACCACAAAATAATAGATAAAAATGTAAGTAAGTAAATAAGTAAATAAATAAGTGGGGGCTGGGAGTATAGCTCAGAGGTAGAATGCCCTGGGTTCAATCCCCAGTAACAAACAAACAACAACAAAAATAAACTCTACAGCCGGGCGTGGTGGTGCATACTTGTAATCCCAGTACTTTGGGAGGCAGAGACCCGAGGATCCGGGTTTGCGGCCGGCCTCAGCTCGCTCTCTCTCTCTCTCTCTCTCTCTCTATCTCTCTCCCTGTCTCTCTTTTTCTCGCTCTCTACTTAGTGAGGCCCTCCGCTACTTCGTGAGACCCGGTTTCAAAATAAAGTATAAAAAATAGGGCCGGGGATGTAGCGCGGAGGTAGAACGCCCCTGGTTTCAATCCCTGGTACTGCAAAAAAAACAAAAAAAACCCTCTACAGGCCTCCACTTGGCCACTAAGTTTCCTTCCTTCCTTCCTTCCTTTAGTACTAGGGACTGAACCTAGTGGTGCTCTACCACTGAGCTACATCCCTAGCCCTTTTTTCCCCCTGGTATTGGGGATTGAACCCAGGGGCATTCTACCAGATCTACAACCCCAGCGCTATTTTTTTTTTTTTTTTACGGTACCGAGGATTGAACCTAGGGGCATTCTACCTTCAAGCTACACCCCCAGCCCTATTTTTTATTCTTTATTTTGAAACAGGGTCTCACTAAGTTACAGAGGACCTCACTAAGTGGCCACGATACCGGATCCTCCGGTCTCAGCCTCCCAAGTACTGGGATTACAAGCATGCACCACCACACCCGGCTTTTTTTTTTTAATTTTGAAACAGGGGCTCATCAAATTGTGTAGGGCTTCACTAAATTGCTAAGGCTGGCTAGGAACCTACAATTCTCCTGTCTCAGCCTCCCAAGTACTGGGATTACAAGCATGCGCCACCACGCCCTATCCCAGCCCTTTTTATTTTCAAACAGCATGTCATGAAATTGCTGAGGCTGGCCTCAAACTTGTGATCCTCCTGCCTCAGTCTCCTCAGTGGCTAGGATTACAGGCGTGTGCCATCATGCCCAGCTCTAATGAGTTACATTCCATTGCACACTTTCAGATTTTTTTCTTTTTTTGCAGTACCGGGGATTGAACGCAGGGGCGTTCTACCTCCGCGCTACACCCCCGGCCCTATTTTTTATACTTTATTTTGAGACCGGGTCTCACGAAGTTGCAGAGGGCCTCACTAAGTAGAGAGAGAGAGAGAGAGACAGGGAGAGACAGAGAGAGAGAGACAGAGAGAGAATGCGGGTGCGTGCGCAAGCTGAGGCTGGCCGCGAACCCGGATCCTCCGGTCTCCACCTCCCAAAGTACTGGGATTACAAGCGTGCGCCACCACGCCCGGGCTCACTTTCAGATTTTTAATTTGTAACATTAGGGGTGTGTGTGTGTGTGTGTGTGTGTGTGTGATACTGGGGATGTAACCCAGGGGCCTTCTACCACTGGGTTCTGCCCCCAGTCCTGTTTTATTTTTTTATTTGAAAACAGGGTCTCTCTAACCTGTGATCCTCCTGTCTCAGCCTCCCAAATACAGGGATTACAGGTGTGTGCCACCACACCCATTTTTTTTTTTTTTTTGGAGAGGCTGAAGATTAAACCCAGGGCCTGACACATACTAGGCAAATACCTTGCTACAGAGCTATATTCACCAACCCCTTAACCACACCTTTTTTTTTTTTTTTTTTTGCAGTACTGGAGATTGAACCCAGGGGCATTCTACCTCAGAGTTTCACCCCCAGCCCTATTTTTTTTTTACTCCTTATGTTGAAACAGGGTCTCACAAAGTTGCGGGGGGCCTTACTAAGTAGCTAAGGCTGGCTTCGAACCTGAGATCCTCCTGTCTCAGCCTCCCAAGTACTGGGATTACAAGTATGTGCTACCACAGCCAGTTTAACCACACGTTTAGGGGTGGGGCATACTGGGGTTTGAACCCAGAGGCATTCTACCTAAGAGCTACACCCCCAGCCCTATTTTTTATTCTTTAGTTTGAAACAGGGTCTAAGTTGCAGAGGGCCTCACTAAGTAGTTGAGGCTGGCAGTGAACCTGTGATCCTCCTGTCTCAGTCTCCAAAGTACTGGGATTACAAGCGTGCACCACCACGCCCAGTTTAATCACACTTTTTTTTTTTTTGCGGTACAGGGGATTGAACCCAGAGGCGTTCTACCTCCGAACTGCACCCCGGCCCTATTTTTTATACTTTATTTTGAAACCGGGTCTCACGAAGTTGCAGAGGGCCTCACTAAGTAGAGAGAGAGAAAGAGACAGGGAGAGAGAGAGAAAGAGAGAGCTGAGGCCAGCCGCGAACAGGATCCTCTGGTCTCCGCCTCCCAAAGTACTGGGATTACAAGAGCAAGCCACCACGCCCGACTTAATCACACTTTTTAAAAATTCTTTTGAAATAAAAAAAAAATTTAGCCAGACATGGTGGCACATATCTGTAATCCCAGTACTTGGGAAGCTGAGACAGGAGGATAACAAGTTTGAGGCCAGCCTAAGCAACTTAGTGAGGCCCTCTGCAACTTAGTGAAAGCCTGTTCCAAAATAAAAAAATAAAACAGGAGCCGGGCATGGTGGCACAGTCTTGTAATCCCAGTACTTGGGAGGTTGAGACAGGAGGATCACAGGTTCGCGGCCAGCCTCAGCTACTTAGTGAGGCCCTCCGCAACTTAGTGAGACCCTGCTTCTTTTTTTTTGTGCAGTACCTGGGATTGAACCCAGGGACATTCTACCTCTGAGCTACACCCCCAGCCCTATTTTTTATCCTTTATTTTGAAACTGGGTCTCACGAAGATGTGGAGGGCCTCACTAAGTAGCTGAGGCTGGCCGCAAGCCCGGATCATCCTGTTTCTGCCTCCCAAGTACTGGGATTACAAGCGTGCACCACCACACCCGGCTATGAGACCCTGTTTCAAAATAAAGAATAAAAAATAGGGCTGGGGGTGGAGCTCGGAGGTACAATGCCCTTGGGTTCAATCCCCAGTCCCGAAAAAAAAAAATAGGGCTGGGGTATAGCTCAAAGATAGAATGCTCCAGGGTTCTATCCTCAGTAGTACCACACATACACACAAAGGGTTAAATACACATGAAATTCACCATCTTAGCCATTTCTTTTTTTCTTTTTTTTTTTTTTGTTGGTACTGGGAATTGAACCCAGGGGTATTCTACCTCGAGCTACACCACCAGCCCTTTTAATTTTTGCTTTGAAACAGGGTATTGCCAGGTTGCTGAGTTTTACAATGTTGCTGAGGCTGACCTCGAATGTGCAATCCTCCTGTCTCAGCCTCTCAAGAACTGGGATTACGGGTGTGCATTACCACTTTCAGCTTTTTAAATTTTTTTTTTTTGTTTTGGTACCAGGCATTGAACCCAGTGGCATTCTACCTCCAAATTACACCCCCACTCTTTTATTTATTGGCACTAGAGACTGAACTCTGGGGCACTGTACCTCCAAGCCCTTTTTTTTTTTTTTTTGGTGGTACCGGGGATTGAACCCAGGGGTATTCTACATCCGAGCTACACCCCCGGCCCTATTTTTTATCCTTTATTTTGAAACCGGGTCTCACGAAGTTGCAGAGGGCCTCACTAAGTAGCTGAGGCTGGCAATGAACCCGGATCCTCCGGTCTCAGCCTCCCAAGTACTGGGATTACAAGCATGTGCCACCATGCCCAGCTTCTCCAAGCCCTTTTTGTTTTTCTAGATTTTGTTTTTGTTTTTTGCAGTACTGGGGATTGAACCCAGGGGCATTCTACCTCTGAGATACGTCCCCAGCCCTATTTTTTATTCTTTATTTTGAGACAGGGTCTCACTAAGTTGCAGAGGGCCTCACTAAGTAGCTGAGACTGGCCACGAACCTGTGATCCTCCTGTCTCAGCCTCCCAAGCACTGGGATTACAAGTGTGTGCCACTTCGCCCAGCTCTCTGAGCCCTTTCTTACATTTTGAAATAGGGTCTCACTAGGTTGCTGAGAGTCTGTTACTGAGGCTGGCTTCCAACCTGTGATCCTCCTGTCTCAGACTCCCAAGTACTGGGTACAGGCATGCGCCACCATGCCCGGTTTATTCTTTATTTTGAAACAGGGTCTCACTAAATTGCGGAGGGCCTCACTAAGATGCTGAGGCTAGAGGAAAACCTGCGATCCTCCTGTCTCAGCCTCCCAAGCACAGGGATTACAAGAGTGGCACGCCCAGATATTTTTTTTTCCCCCGAGGTACCGGAAATTGAACCCAGGGGTATTCTACCTCCAATATCCACCCCTACCCTGATTTTTTTATTCTTTATTTTGAAACAGGGTCTCACTAAATTGCGGAGGGCCTCGCTATGTAGCTGAGGCTGACCGCGAACCCGGATCCTCCTGTCTCAGCCTCCCAAGTACTGGGATTACAAGTGTGTGCCACCACACCAGGCTCTCCTATTTTATTTTTTGAAACAGGGTCTCACTAAGTTGCTGAGGATCTCGCTAATTGCTGAGGCTGGCTTTGAACCTGCAATCCTTCTGTCTCAACCTCCTAAGTACTGGGATTACAGTTTTGAAACAGGATCTCGCTAAATTGCTGAGGTTCTCTTAAATTATTGAGGGTGGCCTGGAACCTGCGATCCTCCCGTTTTGGCCTCCCAAGTACTTGGATTACAAGTTGGTAGCACCGCGTCCGGCTTCAACCTGTTTCTTGCATAATTCTGTTTCCAAGTACTCAGACCTAATCCCCCGAGGGTCTCATCCTCCACCTGCCTCCACCCCTCTAATTCCCAAAGGTCAGACCCGCCCAAGCCCTTCGCCTCGTCCTCACCCTACCCCGACCTACCCGGCTTTGGCCCCAGGGACTCTACCTGCTCCACTCGGTCGTCCTCCCAGCCTCCGCCCCGCACAGCCCTTGTCTAGCGCCCGGGTCCCGTGGGCCTTGCATGATTCGCCCCCCCACCACAAATACGTCCCTCAAGCGCTCTGGCCCGAAGGCCTGGAACACGGGGGCGGAAATGCGCAGAAGGGGAGCTCGGGGCTGGCTGTGCTCCTCCAGGTGACACCCCGGGAGGTCCGAGTGTCCGGCTGTCCCCAAGGCGTCACAGCCAGGGGCCGAGGGGCAATTCAGGAGCCCGCGGGACCCGGGCTCGAACTCAGGACTCACCGGACTGAAGAGACACTTGCACGTGCCCCACCACCTCCGGGGACCGACCAATCAGCTGCCCTGGAAGAGCTGCCCGCCCCCTCCGCGCGGGACGCGGGGCCCGGGCTCGCGTCTCTGGCTCCGCCCACCGCGGCGCACGCCGGGAGTTCCGTCACTGCCGGCCGTTAGCTCCGCCCCCGGCGGCGGGGGCTGTCCCCGGCCTCCTGCTTCGGCGTTGCACGGGCTGGGGCGTCCTCCCGCTGGAAGACTCGGCCTGACCAAGGCCTTATTCCTGGGCACAAACTCCTCAGGGCACCTTGCGGCAACCAAAGGAGCGGAAACCTGGTGGCCCGGCATTCAAGGCCCTCCAGGCGCTGGGCCCTGCCGCCCTCTCCGATCCACTCCTTCCAAGGGGCTGCACTGACAGCCCGCCTCCTCCCTGCGCGGTGCTTTTATCCTGGCATTGCCAATTGCCTGGATGTCCCCCATACACACACGCATGCACACGCACTCTTAAGGCTCAGACTAGACCTTGCCTCCCAATCGCTTTTAAAACACCAGCAACATACCTCGATTATTTCCTATTTGCTGGGTTTGGGAGTTTCTCTTCCGTAGTTGGCCGTGAGCTTGGCTTGATTCCTGTTTAAGTAGTCAGGACCGAGCGGTGGCACATGCCTGTAAGCCAAGCTACTCTGGAGGCTGAGGCATAAGGATCACAAGTTCGAGACCAGCCTGGGTAATTTAGAGAAACCCTGTCTCAAAATAGGAAGGGGTTGCCGGGCGTGGGGACGCACGCCTGTGATCCCAGTATTTGGGAGGCTAAGACAGGAAGATCGGAGATTCAAGACCAGCCTCAGCAACTTAGTGAGACACTGTTTCAAAATAAAAAATAAAATAGGGCTGGAGGTGTAGCTCAGAGGTAGAACACCCCTGGGTTCAGCCGGGCGTGGTGGCACACGCTTGTAATCCCAGTACTTGGGAAGAGGAGGATCACAAGTTCACGGCCAGCCTCAGCTACTGAATGAGGCCCTCTGCAACTTAGTGAGACCTTGTTTCACAATAAATAAAAAATAGGGCCGGGGGTGTAGCTCGAAGGCAGCATGTCCCTGGGCTCAATCCCCAGTACCGCAAAAATAAAAAAAAAAAGAATGCCCCTGGGTTCAGTTCCCAGTACCACTCACACAGAAAAGAAAAAAAAAGGAAGGGGTGGGGGGGTGTAGCTCAGTAGTAGAGCGCCCCTGGGTTGAATCCCCAGTACTGAAAAAAAAGTAGCATCCAGCACAGGTTTCTTTTTTTCTTTTTTTTTTTTTTTGCAGTACTAGGGATGGAACCCAGGGGCATTCTACCTCTGGGCTACACCCCCAGCCCTATTTTTTTATTCTTGATTTTGAAACAGGTCTCACTAAGTTACAGAGGACCTCACTAAGTAGCTGAGGCTGGCCACGAACCTGGATCCTCCTGTCTCAGCCTCCCAAGTACTGGGATTACAAGCGTGCACCACCACACCCAGCTGCACAGGTTTCAGTAGACCCTGGGTGAAAAAGATGCTCAACGTTACTATCATTAGAGAAATGCTAGTCAAAACTCAATGAAGCCAAGCATGATGTTGCAGGCTACTTGTAATCCCAGCTACTTGGGAGGCTGAGACAAGAGGATCACAAATTCCAGGCCAACCTGGGCAATTTAGCAAAACGCTGTCTCAAATATAAAAAGGGCTGCGGATGTAGGTCAGAGGTAAAATGTTCCTGGGTTCAACCCCCAGGGCCACACACACACACAAAAAAAACCCACAATGAGCCCCCACTTCATATCCATTAGGATGGCTATTACTAAAAAGTAAAACAAGTATATATTGGAGCCAGGCGTGGTAACACACACTTGTAATCCCAGCACTTGGGAGACTGAGACACTATCGCTGGTTTGAAGACAGCCTCAGCAATCAGTGTACTGAGACTCTCAGCAACCTAGTGAGACCCTGTTTCAAAACAAAAAATAAAAAGGGCATAAGGGTATAGCTCAGAAGTAAATGCCCTGAAGCCGGGCATGGTGGTGCATGCACACTTGTAATCCCAGTACTTGGGAGGCTGAGACAGGAGGATCACAGGTTTGCAGCCAGCCTCCGCAACTTAGTGAGCCCCTGTTTCAAAATAAAGAATAAAAAATAGGGCGTGGTGGCATACGCTTGTAATCCCAGTACTTTGGGAGGCAAGACCGGAGGATCTGGATTCGCGGCCAGCCTCAGCGCGCTCTCTCTCTCTCTCTACCTAGTGAGGCCCTCCACAACTTCGTGAGACCCGGTTTCAAAATAAAGTATAAAAAAATAGGGCCAGGGGTGTAGCACAGAGGTAAAACGCCCCTGGGTTCAATCCCCGGTACAGTAAAATAAATAAATAAATAAATAAAAAATAGGGCTGCAGTGTGGCTTGGAGGTAGAATGCCCCTGGGTTCCATCCCCAGTTCCACAAAAAAAAAAAAAAAGAAGTAAATGCCCTGGGTTCAATGTCCAATACCACAATAAATAATATATATATTTATTTATCTGTATATCTCTAATACAATACATAGATATATTAGCACATAAAGAAATTGAAACCAGTTGTGGTGGTGCACACCTGTAATCCCAGTACTTGGGAGGCTGAGACAGGAGAATCACCGATTCAAGGACAGCTTCAGCAAGTAGTAAGACCCTTATCAACCTAGCAAGATCTTGGTTTTTGTTTTTTATTTTGTTTTTGTGGACTGGGGGTTGAACCCAGGGGCAGTCTACCTCCGAGCTACACTCCCAGCCCTATTTTTTATTCTTTATTTTGAAACAGAGTCTCGCTAAGTTACAGAGGGCCTCACTAAAAAGCTGAGTATGGCCGCAAACCAGTGATCCTCCTGTCTCAGCCTCCCAAGTACTTGGATTACAAGTGTGCACCACCATGCCTGATAAGATCCTGTTTTTTTTTTTTTGTACTGGGAATTGAACCCTGAGGCAGTCTACCTCCAAGTTATACCCCCAAACCGATTTTATTTCTTATTTGGAAACAGGGTCTCACTAGGTTGCTGAGAGCCTCACTAAATTGCTGAGGTTGTCCTCGAACCTGCAATCCTCCTGTCTCAGCCTCCCAAGTACTAGGAATTCAAGAGTGTGCCACCATACCCGGCGAAAACCTGTTTCAAAATAAAAATAAAGAGCCGGGCGTGGTGGCGCACGCTTGTAATCCCAGTACTTTGGGAGGCAGAAACCGGAGCATCCGGGTTCGCAGCCAGCCTCAGCTCTCGCTCTCTCTCTCTCTCCCTGTCTCTCTCTCTCTCTCTCCTTAGTGAGGCCCTCTGCAACTTCGTGAGACCCGGTTTCAAAATAAAGCATAAAAAATAGGGCCGGGGGCGTAGTGCGGAGGTAGAACGCCCCTGCGTTCAATCCCCGGTACAGCAAAAAATAAAAAAATAAAAAAATAAAAATAAAAATAAAGGGCCGGGCATGGTGGCTCACGCTTGTAAACCCAGTACTTTGGGAGGCGGAGACCAGAGGATCCGGGTTCGCGGCCAGCCTCAGTTCTCTCTCTCTCTCTCTCTCTCCCTGTGTCTCTCTCTCTCTACTTAGTGAGGCCCTCCGCAACTTCGTGATACCCGGTTTCAAAATAAAGTATAAAAAATAGGGCCCGGGTGTAGCGCGGAGGTAGAACGTTCCATCCCCGGTACTGCAAAAAAATAAATAAATAAAAATAAAGTATAAAAAAAATAGGGCCGGGGGTGTAGCGCGGAGGTAGAATGCCCCTGGGTTCAATCCCTGGTACCGCAAATAAATAAATAAATAATAAAAATAAAATAGGGCTGGGGTGTAACTCAGAGGTAGAATGTCCCTGGGTTCGATCCTCATTACCACACACAAAAAATAAATAAATAAATTGGACTCATAAATTACTGATTAGAGCCAAGCATGGTGGTGCACGCCTGTAATCCCAGTGCTTGAGAGGCTGAGACAGGAGGATTGTGAGTTTAAGACCAGTTGTTTCAAAATAAAAAATAAAGTTGGGCACACTGGCACAGCCTGTAATCCTAGTACTTGGGAAGCTGAGACAGGAGGATCACAGGTTCGAGGTCAACCCCAACAGTTTAGCAAGACGCTGTTTCAAAATAAAAAAAATAGGCTGGGAGTGGTGGTGCACACCTGGAATCTCAGTACTTGGGAGGCTGAGACAGGAGGATTGCAGGTTGCAGGAGGATGACAGCCTCAGCAAGTAGTGAGACCCATCAACCTAGTGAGACCCTGTTTCAAAATACAAATAAAATAGGGCTGGGGATGTAGCTCAAAGGTAGAATGCCTCTGGGTTCAATCCCCAGTACCACATACACACACACACACCAAAAAAAAAAAAAAAAAAAAAAAAAAAAAAAAAAAAAAAAAAAAAAAAAAAAAAAAAAAAAAAAAAAAAAAAAAAAAAAAAAA
>PVJS01051551.1:0-13936 GCA_004027185.1 Glis glis
TTCACGGGCCTCCATAGTCAATGCGATTCTCCACCTGCCTGATTCCCATACACCTAAAGTAACCAATGGATCAGTCATCCCATTCCACAAAGGGTTGGGAGACTTACAGCAACAACCAAACATATACAATAAAACAATAAAATGTAAATTAGGAACCTTGAAAAGGGCACACACACACACACACACACACACACACACACACACACAAATAGGGAAAAGGAAATTAAGCCACACATATGTTTTCAAGTGTATGAGAGGCAAGTGTTTGGTTACAAAGTCCTCATTTTCTAAGAAAATGAATCTTATTTGTGTCCCAAGGGAGCTCTCCCTAGTATGTAGGTCTAGGATAAATATTTCCCCTTGGAGAGTTGAATGGATCCTGCCCTCAACGCAATCATAAAATAGATGCTCTTTCTTGTAGATTAAAATACATAAAGTACATTAAAATGTATTATACTATCTGCATAACTCTGCTATTTGCTGGATATCTGTTTTTTAAAAAAAAAAGCCAGGTGTGGTGTCTCAAGCCTGTAATTCTAGTACTTAGGAGGCTGATACAGGAGGACCACGGGTTCGAGGCCAGCCTCAGCTACTTAGCATGACCCTCCACAACTTAGTGAGACCCTGTTTCAAAATAAAAAAAAATAAACCAGGTGTGGTAGCACATACTTGTAATCCCAGTACTTGGGAGGCTGAGACAGGAGGATCGCAGGTTTGCAGCCAGCCTCAGCAACTTAGTGAGGCCTTGTTTCAAAAATAAAAGAATAAAAAAATAGGGCTGGGAGTGTAGTTTGGAGGTAGAATGCCCCGGGTTCAATCCCCAGTACTGCAAAAAAATAAAACAAAATAAAATAAAATAAATACAATAAAATAAAATAAAGCTGGTGGTATAGGTAAGAGGTAGAACCCCCCTGGGTTCAATCCCCGATACCACACACACAAACCCTCCAGAGTATCAGTTTTAGGTAATATGTTACTGGATGATAGCATATTGAGGTAGGATTCCTATTGGATTATATCTTGAATATATACCAAAAAAAATTGTAAAATTTTTAATCAAACATAAATAAGCCGGGCGTGGTGGCACACGCTTGTAATCCCAGTACTTTGGGAAGCGGAGACCAAAGGATCCGGGTTTGCGGCCAGCCTCAGCGCTCGCTCTCTCTCTCTCTCTCTCTCTCTCTCTCTCTCTCTCTCTACCTAGTGAGGCTCTCCGCAACTTCGTGAGACCCGGTTTCAAAATAAAGTATAAAAAATAGGGCCGGGGTTGTAGCGCGGAGGTAGAACGCCCCTGGGTTCAATCCCCGGTACCGCAAAAAAAAAAAACCCATAAATAAATAAATAAATAACACAGCAATTCTCTTTCCACAGGAATAAAATTATACTAATGGTAAGAACATCGGGGAGTTCACAAGATTTGTATTTGAGAGAATTTATAACCCCTCTAATTAAACCATAAAATAGACTCAACTTTGAATAATTTAAAGAAATAAATACCAAGAACTAGGTTAGCCAGGCGTGGTGGCGCACGCTTGTAATCCCAGTACTTGGGAGGCTGAGACAGGAGGATCTGGGCTCGCGACCAGCCTCAGCTACTTAGTGAGGCCCTCTGCAACTTAGTGAGACCCTGTTTCAAAATAAAGAATAAAAAATAGGGCTGGGGGTGTAGCTTAAAGGTAAAATACCCCTGGGATCAATCCCCAGTACCGCAAAAAAAAAAAGAACTAGGCTGTTTGTGTATATTACACTTTTATTTCAGTGAAAGCACTTTTGTTTGGGGGGTGGGTACTGGGGATTGAAGCTAGCAGATATGACCCCTGAGCTACACCTCCAGCCCTTTTTTTTGTTTTGTTTTGCTTTGAAACAGAGTCTCGCTATGTTGCTGAGATTCTCACTATGTTGCTGAACCTGTGATCCTCCTGTCTCAGTCTCCCAAATACTGGGATTACAGGCGTACACCACCACGTCTGGTTGGTAAAACACTTATTTTTTTTAATCTGATATAATCTCTTCTTTATTACCCTATCTCTTTCAGACAAGTCCATTGCTTCAAATGCCAACTGTTTACTTTCTACTGTTCAACTGGATTTGGGTCATCTCAACTATTTGAATTTTTAAAAATTACCTGGGATACAAGTCCTTGAGACATACAAATATTCTTATCAAAAATGATTTTGAGCCAGGTGTAGTGGCGCACACCTGTATTCCTAGTACTTGGGAGCCTGAGACAGGAGGATCACAGGTTCGAGGACAGCCTCAGCAAGTAGTGATACTCTCAGCAACCTAGTGAGACCCTGTTTCAAAATAAAAATAAAAAATAAGGCTAGGGGTGTAGCTCCGAGGTAGGTTCAATCCACAGTACCACAAAAAAAAAAAAAAAAGATTTTGAGCTGGACACGATGACACACACCTATAATCCCAGTACTTGGGAAGCTAAGACAGGAGTAGTTGCTGAGGGTCTTGCTAAATTGCTGAGACTATCCTCAAACCTGAAATCCCCCAAGTACTAAGATTACAGGTGTGCATCACTAGGCCCAGCAAGATGATTTTTAATGTACTTTAATCGGTGCACTGTAGTCTCACATCATAATGTAGTTCAGAGTGATAGGGACACACATGCACACGGCACTTGGTGAGCTTCCCCCCGGCTGCTTCCCCTGCATGGTTGAGGGGGGAGGGAGATTTAATGAAGGAAACATTTTCATTGATGTTATGTACATATACAAAATTATCAATGTCAATCTCAATAAGATGGTTCTTACTAAATTTTTTTCAATGAACTCTTGCTAAAGGCAGGCCAGGGACTTAGATAAAAGGATTTTAATATCAAGGATGGGGGTAAGGATTTCGATTAGATATTCAGGGTGGCAAATTCTCACTAAACTGACAGCAGAATTCTAGCTGAAACTAGGCTTGGCCGGGAGAGATATGAAAGGCCAAGACTGAAGTCTTGTTGAAAAGAAGGCTCTGAGGGGCCTAACCAAAATTTGGTCAAAGAGGGAGAAGTCAAACTGTGGACAAATGACCACAGACCATTCATCTCTCTCTGGCCAGAGTAAAGAGGTAGGAGTGTGGTGTTCCTCCTGTACACCCAGGGTATTTACCATAGGAAAGAAGAACCATCAGGATAAAGAATGGCCAGACCACAAGCCCAGCACAGTCGTGCACACCTGTAATCCCAGTTTTTGGTAGACTGAGACAGGAGGATCGCAGGTTTGAGGCCAGCCTGAGCAACTTAGCAAGAACCTCAGCAACCTTAGCAAGACACTGTTGAAAATTAAAAAATAGAGCTGGGCATGGTGGCACACACCGGTAACCCCAGTACTTGGGAGGCTGAGAAAGGAGAATGATGGGTTTGAGGCCAGCCTTGGCAACTTAGTGAGGCCCTCAGCAACTTAGCGAGACCCTGTTTCAAAGTAAAAAAAATATAAAATAAAATAGGGCTGGGGTGTAGCTCAGAAGTAGAACACCCCTGGGTTCAATTCCCAGTACCACATATATACATACATACATACATACATACATACATACATAGGGCTGAGGATGTAGCTCAGAGTTAGAATGCCCATGGGTTCAATCCCCAGTACCACCCCCGGAAAAAGGAAGAGGATGATAATTATTTCCAGACCCCAGAGGGAAGATTCTAGCCCTGTTTTTCTGAGTAGTCATGATCATTTGGCTGCCCGAGAGAGCCTTCTAACAATACATGATGGATAATGCCGCCACCTCGTGGCACCATACCCCTAGCCCTAACGTACCTTGCCTTCAGGTGGACCTGGAAGAGAGTCGTCCCCACCATGGACCAGATCAACCACACCACTGTGAAGGAGTTTGTCTTCCTGGAGCTCACTCACTTCCGGGAGCTGGAGTGCTTCCTGTTTGCGGCCTTCCTCCTTGTGTACATCACCACCATGCTGGGAAATGCCCTCATCGTGGTCACCGTCACCACTGAGTCCCGCCTCCACACTCCCATGTACTTCCTCCTGAGGAACAAGTCGGTCCTGGATATCATCTTCTCATCGATCACGGTCCCCAAGTTCCTGGTGGATCTTCTGTCAGCGAGGAAGACCATCTCCTACAATGGCTGCATGGCCCAGATCTTTTTCTTTCACTTTGCTGGGGGGGCAGATATCTTCTTCCTCTCTGTGATGGCCTATGACCGGTACCTGGCAATCGCCAGACCCCTGCACTATGTGACCCTTATGAGGAGAGAGGTGTGGGTGGCCTTGGTGGTGGCGTCCTGGATGGGCGGTGGATTGCACTCGATTGTCCAGGTAATCCTAATGCTCCCGCTCCCCTTCTGTGGCCCCAACGTCCTGGACGCTTTCTACTGCGATGTGCCCCAGGTGGTGAAGCTGGCCTGCACCGACACGTTCGCTCTGGAGCTCCTCATGATCTCCAACAACGGGCTGGTGACCCTGCTGTGGTTCCTCCTGCTCCTGGGCTCCTACACTGTCATTCTGGTGATGCTGAGGTCCCGCTCTGGGGAGGGGCGGAACAAGGCCCTGTCCACCTGCACCTCCCACATCCTGGTGGTGACTCTCCACTTCGTGCCCTGTGTCTACATCTACTGCAGGCCCTTCACTACCCTGCCCATGGACACGGCGATATCCATCAACAACACGGTCATCACCCCCATGCTGAACCCCATGATCTACACGCTCAGGAACCAAGAGATGAAGTCGGCCATGAGGAGACTGCAGAGGAGGCTCAGGCCAGCTGAGAACAGGAAACCGGGGTGAGCGGTCAGGTGAGGACAGGAAGTCCAGGACTGATCTAGTGTTCTCCACCTGCTAGCCCAAGAGTAGGAGACAAGCTGGGCGTGGTGCTGCATGCCTGTAATCCCTGTATTTGGGAGGTTGAGACAGGAGGATCACAGGTCCAAGAACAGACTCCACAACTTAGCAAGACCCTCAGCAGCTTAGTGAGACCATTTCCAAATAAAAAAATAAAATAGGACTGGGATGTAGCTCAGAGGTAGCATGCCCGTGGGTTCAATCACCAGTACCACAAAAAAAAAAAAAATAGTAAGAGACAGCTAGCTCTTTTTCTTCAGTCATTTCACTGAATTTTTTTTTCCTTTTGCAGGAGCCGGGGTTAGTACTGGGGATTGAACCCAGGGGCATTCTACCTCTAAGCTACACCCCCAGCCCTTTTTTTAATTTTCATTTTGAAACAAGATCTCACTAAGCTGCTGAGGGTCTCGCTAAATTGCTGAGGTTGTCCTTGAACCTGCGATTCCTCCTGTCTCGGCCTCCCAAGTACTGGGATTATAGGTGTGCCCTGCACCCAGCTTTACTATATATCTTCAGAGTCTCTCAGCTCTATTAGAGAGAATATAAGAAGGAGGAGATGGGAATGAACTGTGTGAGCCCTCTGGGTCATACCATGGACATGGAAAGAATTTCCAAGACAGGAGTAGAACTACATACAGGTTTATTTAGGGGGAGTGGCGTTGGAAGAATGTGGGCCATCTCATGAGGAGAGACAGACAGACAGACAGACAGCCCTCTGGAGTTTTAGATTCAGTTACTGCCGTTCTGTCTCTCCATTTGCCTCTTCTTATCTCAGAGAGAGCCTGCCCTTTGGAGTTTTAGATTCAGAGTTACTGCCCTTGTGACTCTCCATTTGCCTCTTCTTATCTCATCTCCCCTTTCCTTTTGATAACTGGCAGTAATCCCTTTTCCCACACCGAAGCAACACAGCACAGTCTGGTTTGTGGAGCAGGGAGAAGTCCTGGCTGTGAGACTAAAATCAATCACCTGAGTGCTCTTTGGTTGTTACCTGTTGCTCTTTTGCCAACGCTGACCCCACTTTTGCCACCTGTGATGTGGAAATGCCATCGCCTGCTCAGAAGGTTGTCATGAAAATGAAACATGGCGGTAGTTGTGAAGAGGAGCAGGGGCCCTGCACTTGAGGAATGCTCCCGGTTATCCAGCCCTCGTCTCCTGAACATGCACAAACACAGCATATGCATTTACCTATTTCACACACTGTTGTTGACTCTGTTATTTCCAGTTAATTGTTGAAGTCACTTGTAGATTTTATATTTTGAGTATAGCATCCTAAATATATTTCACCCATTAGTGAAAAGAGAAGGAATGTGTCAAGTTGTGGTAAGTCAGATGTACACATAAACACATCTATACATGGACCCATCATGTCCTGTTCTCAGATCTATTCTACTGACTTGTCTACTGAAAATAATCTCGGAGTTATTTGTATAGTTTGGGGGCATATCAACATAAAATCCACAATGGCCATTTGTTTTATGTTAACCTGAACTTCCTTTTTCCCTCTATTCTCTTTCCATTTTACCCCCAGAGATTCTATAACTTGAATAAAACTAGTTTTTGTCCATGTATGCATAGACAATCCAAGACAAATCATTGTGATTAAGAAAAAAAATAGCTCAGTGTGGTGGTGCATGCCTGTAATCCCAGTATTTGGGAGGCTGAGGCAGGAGGATTGCAGGTTCAAGACCAGCCTCAGCAACTTAGCAAGATCCTCCTTCAAAATAAAAAATAAAAAGCTGGGCATGGTGGCGCATGCTTGTAATCCCAGTACTTGGGAGGCTGAGACAGGAGGATCGCAGGTTCACGGCTAGTCTCAGGTACTTAGTGAGGTCCTTGCAACTTAGTGAGACCCTGTCTCAAAATAAAGAATAAAATAGGGCTGGGGGTGTAGCTTAGAGGTAGAATGCCCCTGGGTTCAATCCCCAGTGCCACAATAAATAAATAAATAAATAAATTGGGCTGGGGTATAGCTCAGATATAGAATACCCCTGGGTTCAATCCCCAGTACCAAGAAGAAAAAAGAAGAACAAGAAGAAGATGAGGAGGAGAAGGAGGAGGAGGAGGGCGAGGAGGAGGAGGAGGAGGAGGAGAAAAAGAAGGAGGAGGAGGAGGAGGAGGAGGAGAAAGACGGAAGGAGGAGGAGGAGGAGAAGGAAACTACTTTAAAAATATTTTAGCCGGGCATGTAATCCCAGTACATGGGAGGCTGAGATAGGAGGATCGCAGGTTCACAGCCAGCCTAAGCTACTTAGTGAGGCCCTCCACAACTTAATGAGACCCTGTTTCAAAATAAAGAATGAAAAAATAGGACTGGGGATGTAGCTCGGGGTGTAGAATGCGCCTGGGTTCAATTCCCTGTACCGCAAAAAAAAAAAAAAAAAAAATCTTCAAGGCCTAAAAATCCTCAAGGCCTAAAGTTTTGGTAGCAAGAAAGAAAAGAAACACATTGTATTGAGAGTCATTTATGGTTAGCCTGTGTTGGAAGCCACCTCTCTCCCAGAGGAAGGATTTCGGGAGAGCAGATGTGCAGAGAGATGATGAACCTCCCTTCTCCCTGTGGGCTTGCCTCGAATTCCACCCTTCTGCCTCCAAGTGCCATTCGAAAGTAAGCCAAAAGAGGTGAGAGAGCTCAGGAAATTGCAAGACATTGAACGATTATTTTGTAGAGCACCAATTTATGATAATGCGTTAATATTTGGCCAAGAAGGCCCTAGCAGGTGACACACATCTGGGATCCTCCCTGAGTCCTACAAGACAGAGGTATATTGAGCCAACCCCTAATCACATGACAGTCCTCAGCCCTTCTTAATGTACTGTCCCTACAAGGGACTTTATTAAATATCGGTCCTAATTGTCCCAACAAGAAAATTTAATACCAGAGATACACAATGTATCTTATGTGCTGAGACCCTCTGAAGAGCCACACATCATTGGACTAGCTAACATGTTTTTGCTTCAATTGTTGTCCCTCTGGGCCTGTCGGCCCCATTGAGAGTTAATAATCACGAGACATTAGATGTTTTCATAGACCAATGTTTTTCCTAAGACTCTGAGACTCACAGGATAGATTTACATTTTCTTCAGCCTTGCAAGAGTTTGGGAAGCAAAGAGCGTGGATATCTCTGTGTGCAGGTGTGCGTGTGGGTGGAGCTGCCCGCAGTAATAACCGGGAAACTGTTCATAACTCCCACTGGAACTCCGACATTCAGAGCCATGTCCACTCTCGTTCCACATGAACATCCGAATTCCCTTTGCCAGTTCTCACATCTGAAACTGGTGCACGTGGCAGGGACACCTTGGAGCAGGCAGAAGAGTCATGATGATGTGGTTCCCTGGGTCTGCCCTTCCACGCTGAAGGCCCAAGAGATGAACTGATGTCTGGTATAACTGCTCTTCAGAAGTACTTCCCCTTTGCTGGACACTGTGGCGCAGGCTTGTAAGCCCAGGATTTGGGAGGCTGAGACAGGAGGATTGCAGGTTTGAGGCCAGGCTCAGCAACTTAAGGATACCCTCGGCAACTTAGCAATACCCTGTCTCAAAATATAAAATAATATAAGGCTAGGGGTTTAGCTCCAGGTAGAATGCCTCTGGGTTCGTTCCCCAGCACAAGAAAAGAAGGGAAGGAGGGAGGAGGGAGGGAAGGAAGGAGGAAAAGGGTTGGGGGTGTAGCTCAAAAATAGAAGGCTAGGGGTGTAGCTTAGAGGTAGAATGCCTCTGAGTTCAACTCTCAGGACCAAAAAAAAAAAAAAGAGGAGAGTGTAATGGGGAAATTGAGTCGCGGGTCGCACGAGAAATCAAGGCTTAGCAAGCAGAGTGCAAAAGGCACTTTATTGCGCTCTCAGGAGAGGTCTGTTAACCGAAAGGCCTGTCAGTCACCAGAGTCGCGCCCAGAGGAGGAAGTGAGAGCATTTTATAGCAGGGTCTGGGGACTGGGGCTAGTAAAGTGGGAGGATGTCAGTCCCCTCGCGAGATGAGACAGGAGAATGCTGATTGTCTCCTGAGACCTGGAATCTGCCACATCTCCACTTCTGGCTTTCCGGGCTCCAGGGTTTCCTGTCCCAGCTACAGAGGACTGCAAGGGGAGGGGGAGGGGAGGGGACCCGACCAATCAGAGAGAGAGGTAGAAAGCCCCTGGGCTCAATCCCCAGTGCCAACAAAACAGAAGTCCTCGTCCTGCAAACACAGCATTTCTGCTCCATCATATTCCCTGAGGCCAAGCTCCAGTCTTCAGTGGAATAAATTCATGGTCAGGCACTGAAGGATGCAGACAAGGACAATGAACTCTCACAGTACAGGACATTATGGGCTATTCAAGAATACAATGAGCATGAAAAATATGCCAGGTGTCTAAGATACTGTGGGAATCGTTGGAAACGTTAACAATGCATAGGTTCAACACTCCAACATATAGGCACAGGTAGAAATTTCCTCAACAAGACCTCCAAAGCACAGGAAATTAAAACAAGAATTAATAAGTGGGATAGCATTAAACTACAAAGCTTCTGCTCATCAAAGGAAACTATCAAGAGCCTAAAGAAAAAGCCTACAGAATGGGAGAAGATATTTGCAAGCTATCCCTCAGAGGTCTAATATCAAAGATATACAAAGAACTGAAAAAACTTTACACCAAGAAAATAATCTGATCAAGAAGTGGGCAACTGAAATGAATAGACACTTCACGAAAGAAGAGATACAAATGGCCAATAGATACATGAAAAATGTTCAACATCATTAGCAATCAGGGAGATGCAAATCAAAACTACTCTAAGGAGGCCTCGGCATCACCTCAGCGGCCTTTGCACCCACTCCAGGCCTTGGCTTCACCTCGGCGGCCTTTGCGCCTGCCCCAGGCCTCGGCTTCACCTCAGCGGCCTCTGCACCAGGTACCAGAACCCAGCATTCCCGCGCGTCACCCCGGCAGCCTCTGTGCCTTCCCTGGGCCTTGGATTCCACCCCACCGTGTCACTCCGGTGGACTCTGTGCCTGCCCCAGGCCTCAGCGTCACCTCGGCAGCCTCTGTGCCCGCCTCAGGCCTTGGCATCACCTCGGCGGCCTTTGCGCCAGGTACCAGACCCCGGCGTCCCCACACATCACCCCGGCAGCTTCTGCGCCTGCCCTGGGCTTCGGATCCCCCACCCATCACCTCAGCATACTCTGCGCCTGCCCCAGGCCTCGGCATCACCCCAACAGCCTCTGCGCCACCTCGGCAGCCTCTGCACCATGTACCAGACCCCGGCGTCCCCTTGCGTCACCTCGGCAGCCTCTGCACCCGCCCCAGGTCTTGGCGTCACCTCAGCGGCCTCTGCGCCAGGTACCAGACCACGGCGTCCCCAAGCATCACCCTGGCAGCCTCTGCGCCCACCCCGGGCCTCGGCGTCACCTCGGCGACCTCTGTGCCAGATACCAGACTTCGGTGTCTCCCCCGTGTCACCCCAGCGGTCTCTGCACCCACCCCGGGCCTCGGCGTCCCCCCCGCATCACCGGGCCCTCCAGCCCAGCCTCAGACGCTGGTGACCTCCTGAGCATCCCGGGCAGCCTTCTGTGCCCTGCCTTGGACTCCTGCGCAGCCACCGGAGACCAAGAGTCTGCACCTCTCTTCCCCACGCGAGAGCCTCTGTGCTGCGCTTCAGAGCCCAGATACCCTCCAGTGCCACCACCCAAGACCTGCGCAACTCTCCAGGTTGTCTCTGAGTCAGGACATGCCCCAGCACTGACACCTGAGATCTAGGAGCACACACTCCTCCCTGGGACCCATGCGCGATCCTCTGTGCCGCGCCACAGAGCCTGTGCACCCTTAGGCGCCGCTACTCGATACCTGGAGCCGGCACCTCCCACGGGCCCATTCAAAATCCTCAACACAGCGCATCAGAGTCCGGGCACCCTCCGGTGACATTGCCCAACACCTGGAACACGTGAGCATCCCTAGGGGCCCGGGCGACCCCCAGCACCTGCACCTCAGAAACAGGGCACCTTCTGGCACCATCACCCGTGCCTCAGTGCCTGCACCCAACACCGCGCCTCGAAGTGCTCCTCACGTGACAACACCTGAGCTCCAGACCTTGCGTACCCCTCCACACACAATACCACGCCCCAGCCAACCGGACAAGAGGGATCCACAGCCTGCAGCATACTGACCCAATTGGGACTACAGGAGCCATCAAGAGGATGCATACACAGAAAGGAAAATGATGTGGAGGCAACAGAAACACAAAATGGAAAACACCGAAAATGCAAGAATGAAGAACAGCGAGGAAACAGGAAACATCCACAATGCATCAACAAGTGAGATCACTGACTCTGACCTGCAGGAAATGCAAGACGGAGAATTCCGAATTTTGATCTTCAGAATGATGAAAAGCCTCAAAGTAAGCATAGAGGAGATGAAGGAGGAAGTTGAGATACTAAGGAAGAATCAGAAAGAAACTCTGAATGAAATGAAAGAATCAATAAACTAATTAAAGACTGCAATAGAAACCAACGCTAGTAAGCTCAACCACATGGAAAATAGAGTATCACTCCTGGAAGACAGCTCATTCAAAACTGAGCACACAGTCAATGATATACAGAAGATATTACAACAACACACCCTGGCCATTCAAGAAATACAAGACAATGCAAGGCGTCCTAATCTAAGGATAAAAGGCATTGAAGAAGGTTTAGAAGCACAGACCAAGGGTATAAGAAACCTCTTCAAAGAAATAATTTCAGAGAATTTTCCAAACATAGAGAAAGATTTGGACATACACATACAGGACACATATAGAACACCGTTAAGACAGGACCAAAGAAGGACCTCCCCTCGCCACGTAATAATTAAAATGACTAACATAGAGGCCAAAGAAAGAATCCTAAAAGCAGTAAGAGCAAAAGAACGTGTGACATACAGGGGCAAAACAATAAAAATCACCCCAGACATCTCAACTCAAGTCAGAAATGCCAGGACGGATTGGTACGAAGTACTCCGGACCCTGGAAGAAAACAACTTCCAACCAAGACTGAAATATCCAGGAAAGCTATCATTTGAAATTGATGGAGAAATAAAAATGTTCCATGATAAACAAACATTTAAAGAATTCATGAGGACCAAGCCAACACTAGAGAAAATCCTGAAAGAAATAAATCACAAAGAAGGAAAAACAAGCGATCTTCAGAACCACAGGAGAAGTGAACTTCACCAGGTAGGCAACTAAACAAGGAGATTTGTCGCCAAAGCAAATAGAAAATAAAACTCAAAAATGATAGGAAACAAAAATCATATCTCTATAATAACATTGAATGTCAAAGGACTCAACTCCCCAATTAAAAGGCACAGACTGGCAATGTGGATCAAAAAGCATAACCCAACTATATGCTGTCTACAAGAAACTCACCTTATAGCCAAAGATACTCATATGCTAAAGGTAAAAGGATGGAAAAAGATATACCATTCAAACGGAGATCGTAAACAAGCAGGGGTAGCAACGCTTATATCAGACAAAACAGACTTTAAGCTAAAACACATCAGAAGAGACAAAGAAGGTCACTTCTTATTAATAAAAGGAACAATCCAACAGGAAGATATAAAAATAGTAAACATTTATGCCCCAAATATGGGTGCACCCACATTCATAAAACAAAGTCTTTGGGACATCAGGTCCCAAATAGACCCAAACACAATAATATTGGGAGACTTCAACACACCACTCACGCCACTAGATTGATCCTCAGGACAAAAGATGAATAAAGATTGCTCAGAACTAAAGAAAACTATAGACCAAATGGATCTAATAGACACATACAGATTATTTCAACCAACAACACCTGAATACACATTTTCAGCTGCTCACGGAACATTCTCCAAAATAGACCACATACTGGGTCACAAAGCAAGCACCAGCAAATTCAAAAGATGTGATATAATTTCCTGCATCTTCTCAGATCACAATGGATTGAAACTGAAAATTAACAACAGGAAGACAAAAAGTAATCACATAAGTACATGGAGACTGAACGATACACTCCTGAACGAGGACTGGTTCAGGAAAGAAATAAGGGGAGAAATAAAAAAAATTCCTGGAATTAAATGAAAATAGAGACACGACATATCAAAATCTGTGGGACACCTTGAAAGCAGTGTTAAGAGGAAAATTTATAGCACTGAGTGCCCACAAAAGAAAAACAGAAAACATCCAAATAAATAACCTATGACACACCTCAAGGATCTTGAAAAACAGGAACAGTCACAGCCCAAAGCCAGTAGAAGGCAGGAGATAGCTAAAATCAGAGCAAAAATTAATGAAATACAGAATAAAAAAACAATACAAAGAATCAACAAAACAAGAAGTTGGTTCTTCGAGAAGATTAACAAGATTGACAAACCACTAGCTAACCTAACCAAAAGGAGGAGAGAATCAACGCAAATTACCTAAATCAGAAATGAAAAAGGGGATATCACCACAGATAGTCGAGAAATCCAGAGGATCATAAGAAGCTACTTTGAAAACTTATATTCCAATAAAATGGAAAACACATACAACCTACCCAAATTGAACCAAGAGGATACAGAAAAACTGAATCAACCAATAGCAAGCACAGAGATAGAAACAGCAATAAAAAGTCTTCCCTCAAAGAAAAGCCCAGGTCCAGATGGTTTTCCAGCTGAATTTTACAAAACCTTCACAGATGAACTGAAACCAATACTTCACAAGCTATTCCATGAAATTGAAAGAGATGGAATTCTTCCAAACTCTTTTTATGAGGCCAACATCACATTAATACCAAAGACAAATAAAAATACCTCAAGGAAAGAAAATTACAGACCAAAATCATTTATGAACATAGATGCAAAAATTCTAAATAAAATACTAGCCATGCACATTCAAAACCATATTGAGAAAATTGTACACCATGACCAAGTTGGTTTCATCCCAGGAAAGCAAGGCTGGTTCAACATACGCAAAACAATACATGTTATCCACCACATAAACCGAACTAAAAACAAAAATCACATGATCATTTCAATAGATGCAGAAAAAGCATTTGACAAAATTCAACACCCATTCATGTTAAGAACTCTACAGAAAATCGGAATAGAAGGAACATACCTCAACATCATTAAGTCAATATATAAGAAACCCAAAGCCAACATCATATTGAACGGGG
>PVJS01051552.1:0-13936 GCA_004027185.1 Glis glis
AGAGTCTCACTACTTGCTGAAGCTGTCCTCAAACCTGCGATCCTCCTGTCTCAGCCTCCCAAGTACTGGGATTACAGGCATGCACCACCAAGCCCAGCTAACAATTCCATTTCTTTAAAGGGAATTAAATAGAGTAGCAGACTGGCACACAATGGCAAGATGCAAGTACTGCATACTATAAAAGGAATTCCAGCCCAAGTAGACTTTTAAATTCTTCTATCTGCAAGAATGAGTGGCACTCAAATGATTCATTTGACCTACTTTGTGTTAGCCCAAAATACAATCAGACATTGCAAAATCCTTCAAAAAAGCCTTTCTCAAGGTGCCACCAATAATTTTTCCATTGTTTAACTTAGGTTCCTCTCTCTAACCTTCCTTTTTCAGTCCCCAAGTCCTACTGTTCCTTGACAACTCAGCTTAAAAATCCATTTCCCACCTGGGCGTAGTGGCACATGCTTGTAATCCCAGTACTTGGGAGGCTGAGACAAGAGGTCGCAAGTTCGCAGCCAGCCTCAGCTACTTAGGGAGGCCCTCCGCAACTTAGTGAGATCCTGTTTCAAAAAATAATAATAAAAAAATTAGGGCTGGGGGTGTAGCTCAGAGGTAGAATGTCCCTGGGTTCAATCCCCTGTACCACCAAAAACAAAACAAAAACCCATTTCCCTCACTTCCCTAGCTATTATAGTACTTACTGATGTGCCACCCATGTAATTTGAAGCCTAGGCTAGCTTTTGTTGTTAATAATCACAAATGGAGTTAGCACAACAATCATTTATAAATACCTCCTGTAAACTAAGCACCAGACTGGGTGCTGGGCTATATATATATATATTTTTCTTTGCGGTACTGGGGATTGAACCCAGGGGCGTTCTACCTCCGTGCTACACCCCGGCCCTATTTTTTATACTTTATTTTTTTGAAACCGGGTCTCACGAAGTTGCGGAGGGCCTCACTAAGTAGAGAGAGAGAGACAGAGAGAGAGAGAGAGAGAGAGAGAGAGAGAGAGAGCTGAGGTTGGCCGCGAACCCGGATCCTCCGGTCTCCGCCTCCCAAAGTACTGGGATTACAAGCGTGCGCCACCACGCCCGGCTTGGGCTATATTTTTGATTAAACCATTGCATTTCCCATGTTTTAACTGCAAATCAAGTAATAATTTTATTAAGTTAGGAAAAAATGTGGATTTTATCTGGATAATTAAGGTAATCATTGTTTTTGAGAAATCTTTAACAGATTCACAAGGGAATTTTGTATTATTCATATTTAAAGTTTAAAGGAATAGCTAACAAGTAATAAGGATTACTTTGAAAATCTTTGGGAGAATAAAGATTACAATTTAAATTTATTTATTCTTAATTTGTGCTCAGTCCCATCAGCTATGCTATGAAAAGTAAAAGCCAGAAAAATCTGACATTTCATTAAATTAAGACCTTTTATTACAAATGAAAAGATCATTTAAATTAGAATGGGAATAAGAAAAGCTTTTTTGGATTCAAGTACAAGTGGTAAAAATCCAAAATCAAAATAGTTATTTCCTGTCATGTAAAAATTATATGAAATGTGAATTTCATGATCCATAATAAAGTTTTATTGGAACATATTGAATTCATTTGCTTATATATTGTCTCTGGTTGCTTTCATACTACAATAGCAAAGAAGTTAAAACAGAGATTGTACGGATGTTAAACCTGAAATATTTACTATCTGGCCTTATCAAATTTTAATCAGATAACTTTATTCTTTTCCAGAGTTTGAACATTTTGCTACAACTTTGCTACAATTACCAAAATGTTCTCTAAAATAAGAGCAATTTATTTTTTCCTATACAAACACTGTTCAGGCATATTGACTGTTGACAATCTGATAGGAGTGGATGGTATCTCACTGTTATGTTCATCTGCATCTTCCTAGTTATTAAAAGGTTCATTATCTCATTTACTGACCACTCATGTTTCTTTTATGAAATGACTGACCCTGTCCTTTGCCTCTTTTACAATTATAAAATTTTTCTATGTTTCTTTTGTTTCATTTAGTAATTAATTTGAAGGTTAATTCCCATTATCTTAAGAACAACCCAGGCCGGGCATGGTGGCATACGTTTGTAATCCCAGTACTTGGGAGGCGGAGACCGGAGGATCTGGGTTCGTGGCCAGCCTCAGCTACTTAATGAGGCCCTCTGCAACTTTGTGAGACCCGGTTTCAAAATAAAGGATAAAAAATAGGGCTGGGGGTGTAGCCCGGAGGTAGAATGCCCATGGGTTCCATCCCTGGTACCGCAAAAAAAAAAAAAACCAGAAAAACAAAAAACAAAGTAAAGTATAAAAAAATAGGGCCGGGGGTATAGTTCAGAGGTAGAACGCCCCTGGGTTCAATCCCCAGTACTGAAAAAAAAAACAAACTCTTCCCCAACCACCATCTTTCCTCCAAGGCTCCTTCCACCTTCTTGCCTCAGCTGGATAATACTTCTCTCATAGCTTCCTCAATAGAAATGGAATTTCTTTTTATTAATACCACTAAATTATCTCAAAGCAGTGATGACATCATTCCCCTCTAACAAATCCAAATATCCCACAAAATAATTCCAAAATCCAGAGGCTGGTTTTCAAAACTTTCTAGTCTGACCTCAACCAACATTTCCAGCCCTCTCCTCACCTATATATATCCTCCATGCACCAAATAACCTGGACCGTTTGCCGCCCCTCACAAACACTCCCTGAGCTTTCATTTCAGTCTTGATCTGTGCTGTTCCTAGCAGCCATCTGTTTACTCGAAATTCATCCTTCAGGGAATGCTCTTCACAATATAATACCAATGAAGAAATATAGAAAAGAATTTTTTAAAAGAACACCAATTGGCAACCCATTAGAATAAACTGACATGATGATGAATCCTCATATTTTATGAGAAATGGGATGTTTTACATAATCTGAAAGTATATCCCCATCAAATTACCTTTGAATTATAAGAGTAACTAGGTTGAAGAAATAAAACACCCTAACAATATAATCAAAACTAGTATCACTAATAAGGGGAAAATACCATGTACCTTCAGATGTGATACCCAAGAAAGACTGTAGCACTTACGTAGTTTTCCACTCAAAAATACCTAACTACGAAGAAACATTAGAGAAACTCAAAGACATTCTATGAAATAACTAGCCTGTATTATTTTTTTTAAGTTAATACTGTAAAGGACAAAGAAAGACTAAAGACCTTTACCAGATTAAAACAAACTAAATACACTACATGATCCTTGACTGAATCCTCAACTGGAGAAAAATCCCATAGAAGATATTGGGACAACTGATGAAATTTATATATGGACTATAGATTTTGAATGTGTGCTTAATAAATATTTACTGAACTAAAAGAGTTCTTTACAAAAATCCACACATACCTCCACCACATTTAAGGAAATACATTGGTAACATGCATCTGAGAAGAAACTGACAGTACTAAATGATTAATGTGTAGTAACAGTGTCGATATCACTAAAGATAAAAGTGAACTTAACAGTGATGGGACATGGTCAGAGAAACCATCACCACTCACCCTCAAGGAAAAGCACATGGATTTGGGTCCTCATGTGATTTTTCAAGAAAGGCTTGAAAGTAGTTTCCAAAACTGAACATAAAGCTGTTTAGATGGCAAAGGACAAAACTGGAAAAGAGTTAGTTACCTATAAAAAATTTAGACTCTTAGTTTTTACACAAAATAGCTAAAAATACACATTATACCATATTGAGTTTTAATGACACTAAAAGCTTTATTTAACAGACATTGAGTGGCTACTATGTGCAAAGCACTATGCTAGGTGTCATGAAAGATACAAAGGCGAAAAAAGACAATCCCTGCCCACAAGGAGCATATAATCTAGTGAGGGAGACAGACAAATACATACATAACTAGAATACAAGGCAGTAAACAAGAGTAGGCAAGTGCTGAGTGTGGCCTGAGTGTAATACTAACTAGCCTCAAGGTTCCAATTCAAAACACTGTGAAACAGTGCTGGCTGCTTTGAAATCCCATCTTGAGAATGGCAAAATAGGTGTTTAAATGGTCCTACCCAGGCAGTTGGAGGTGAGAGTAGGCCAGGTGAAGGGGTTGCTTGAAAGTACTACCACACCTACATACATGGTGCTGATACAAGTATGTAGGCACAGCTAAAAAAACTCATATATATATATCATCTGTCCTTTGGTTAATGGCTATAGCTACTGTTTTAAACAATATATTTTTATATAAAAAGGAATTTGTATAATCCCAGAAAAATCAATTTAAGGATTAATATTAATTCAAGAAAGAATCCTGACATAGGCAGTTTTATTTACTAATTGATCCTTTTCTCTAAATATCTATAAAGCTCTGTAGCAATTAAACAGTTAGACATCTAAGTATTGCTGAGAAAAAATCTCTTATGTTCAGCCTTCTGAAGGAAAATGGTCACATACCTGATATAACACTATTCTAATAGCAACAAGAAGGCCTGAAAGAGATTTAAGGAAAATAATTTTTAATGCTTCAATGCAAATGGAATACACGCTGATTAAATACGATCCAATGTTCTTTGAAAATATCTCAATGACAGCGTTTGATACCAGTTAAGGCCAGCAAAACTGAAGTGAGGGAAACATTACAAGTATTGTCTTTCATTAGTTTCATGTATCAGTGCTTCTGACTATGCATCCCAATCTTTTATTTCAAAATTCCATTTGGTGGTATTGGTGAGCTTTGATTTGCTTTTAGCACAGAGCTAACGACAGCTGCTGACCACTTCCTCTTCACAGTGCAGTCTGAAATAACTGGCAGAGTAGAAGCACATTTCCTGGCTGCTGTTCCTCCTTCCTGACTTGGAGGGCTCACTGCTTAGCCTGTTTCCTTCAGTGTGTCACTGTGATCCTGGGTCCTCTGCTGCTTTCTCTCAAGGAAACGAGCCCGTGCATCTGATATGGATTTGTCATCATTTCTTCTTTGCATTTTCTTCAGGACTTCTTTTGATATTCCATCTGAAAACATTACAAATTAATCCAATAAATTTTAGGTTTGAGATTGAGTACTACAAGTGTTAAGAAAAAGCACTGCCTGATTTTTCAATGGCAAGAAAAGAAAAATAATAAGGAAGAAATAAAATATTGCCCTGTCAAAAGAAATGATATAGCCGGGCGTGGTGGCGCACGCTTGTAATCCCAGTACTTTGGGAGGTGGAGACCGGAGGATCTGGGTTCGCGGCCAGCCTCAGCTCTCTCTCTCTCCCTCTCTCTCTCTCTACTTAGTGAGGCCCTCCGCAACTTCGTGAGACCCGGTTTCAAAATGAAGTATAAAAAATAGGGCCGGGGATGTAGCACGGAGGTAGAACGCCCCTGTGTTCAATCCCCAGTACCACACACACACACACAAAAAAGAAATGATATGCTGGCCATGATAGAACATGCCTATAATCCCAGTGACTAGGGAAGCTGAGGCAAGGGAATCCCAAGTTCCAGGCCAGCCTGGGCAACTTAGTGAGACCCTGTCTCAAAATAAAAAATAAAAAGGCTGGGCCAGGTGTGGTGGCGCACGCTTGTAATCCCAGTACTTGGGAGGCTGAGACTGGAGGATCCGGGTTTGTGGCCAGCCTCAGCTACTTAGTGAGGCCTCCGCAACTTCGTGAGACCCAGTTTCAAAATAAAGTATAAAAAACAGGACCGGGGGTGTAGCTTGGAGGTAGAACCCCTCTGGGTTCAATCCCCGGTACCACAAAAAAAGAAAAAAAAAAAAGGCTGAGCGTGGTGGCATACACTTGGAATCCCAGTACTTGGGAGGCTGAGAAAGGAGGATCGCAGATTCAAGGAAAGCCTCAGCAAGTAGTGAGACTTTCATCAACCTAGCAAGACCTTGTTTAAAAAATAAAAGTAAAATAGGGATGGGGGTGTAGCTCAGAGGTAGGATGCCCCTGAGTTCCATCCCCAGTACCACAAAAAAATAAATAAAATAAAAAGGAATGGAGATGTAGCTCAGTGGCAAAGCAACCCTGGGTTCAATGTCCAGTACTGCAAAAATAAAATAAAATAAAAATAAATAAATGAATGAATAAATAAAATTATATCTATCATTAAAAACTAAGAACACATGGCCCAGAATATAGCTTAGTGGTAGAGTATGTGCTTAGCATGCATGAGACCCTGGGTTTCGATCCCTAGCACTGCAAAAAAAAAAAAAAAAGGTAAAAGTCCTGAGGTCAAAAAATCAGAAAAACTAACCCTAATTCAAGCATAAAGGACAATGGTATAACAGTGCAACAAATACCTAGTGACTGCTAGGCATGGTGGCACATGCCTATAATCTCAGTACTTAGGAGACTGAGACAGGATGATCACAGGTTCAAGGACAGCCTCAGCAACGTAGCAAGACTCAGCAACATAGCAAGACCCTGTTTCAAAATAAAAAAAATAGGCCGGGCGTGGTGACACACACTTGTAATCCCAGCACTTGGGAGGCTGAGACAGGAGGATCATAGATTTGAAACCAGCTCAGCAACTCAATGAGCTTCTCAGCAACTTAGAAAGACCCTGTTTCCAAATAAAAAATAAAATAGGTCTGGGGGTGTAGTCCACCCAGAGGTAGAAGGCCCCTGGATTCCATCCTCAGGACCACAAAAAATAAATAAATAAATAAATTAAAAAAATAAAATTTTAAAAAGGCTGGGGGAATGCCCCTGGGTTCAATCTACAGTATCACACACACACACACAAAAAACCTGGTGGCTAACATTTCTTTTTCTTTTTCTTTTTCTTTTTTTGCGGTACCGGGGATTGAACGCAGGGGCGTTCTACCTCCACGCTACGCCCCCGGCCCTATTTTTTATACTTTATTTTGAAACTGGGTCTCATGAAGTTGCGGAGGGTCTCACTAAGGAGAGAAAGAGAGAGAGAGAGAGAGAGAGAGAGAGACAGGGAGAGAGAGAGAGCGAGAGAGCTGAGGCTGGCCGCGAACCCGGATCCTCCAGTCTCCGCCTCCCAAAGTACTGGGATTACAAGCGTGCGCCACCACGCCCGGCTCGGTGGCTAACATTTCTAACTACCCCTTTATGATTTGCAAGTACAAAAATTTTTACTGCTCCTGGTTCTCAGTGATATTAGGGATACTTCAATATGACCCATCATTAAGCCTCAAAAATTTTTATTGAAAAGCTTTTTGTGCATGTGAACTGATAAGTAAGCTGCCTGTCCTAGTTCAGTACCACACCTGTTTATAAGTCCCATCTAAGAAGCCAGGCGTGGTGGCACACGCTTGTAATCCCAGTACTTGGGAGGCTGAGGCCGGAGGATCCGGGTTCGCAGCCAGCCTCAGCTATTAAGTGAGGCCCTCCACAACTTAGTGAGACCCTATTTCAAAATAAAGAATAAAAAATAGGGCTGGGGGTGTAGCTCGGAGGTAGAATGCCCCCTGGGTTCAATTCCCAGTACTGCAAAAAAAAAAAAAATTTCCATCTAAGGATCTAATGTTTTAGGAAAAAGCCCCGTGGGGAAAAGGAGGCTCTGAATAATTCACACAATTTTACAAACAAAATAAAAACAGAAAATAACTACTGGTAAGTGGTATGACATAGTTCAAAGTAGAACTCACCCTTTAGCTGCTTCACGTTTTCCTTATTTGTCCATCTCCTCCTTGCATCTTCTCTCACTTCACGTCGGGCCACACTGCTCAAATCATGTGCGTTAAATTCATGCAATTTGGGTAACAAGTCTCTCACCCATTCATAACGGATTGGACACACAATTCTTGCGTAGACTTTGGTGGTAACTAATACCTCATGAAAAATGATCCATTCAAGTTTGGTTTCCTGTTCATGAAGCTACACAGAACAATTCATTTAAGGATGGTAACTCAATAACCTGTCCTATTCCACATTAGATCAGCTAAATAATAGCCCAAATCCTTCTGAATTAATTTCTATCTTCTTCAATCAAATAGGAGGCATAAGCCAATTAACACCCTTACAGCTCTATGTAATATAGATACTTGTATATTTAACCTCAAAGCAAAAGTAGAAGATATTTGTATATTACTTATACCTACACCTTTATGTCTTCCCTTTATTATTTTAAAAAATTACTTGTGTGTGTGTGTGTGTGTGTGTGTGTGTGTATGCACATGCACACAAGCGTGGTGCTGGGGATTGAACCCAAGTGCTTTCTATCACTTAGCATGCACTGTTCTCGAACCTATGATCCTCCTGTCTCAGCCTCCCAAGTACTGGGAATACAGGCACCCAGCTAATGTCTTCTCTTTATTAAAAATAAGTACTTACTGCTGAGGAAGGATGAATGTGAACTGGACTTCCACGCCCATCCATTGTGCAGAAAGTTCTCCCAACAGATCTATAAATAAAAAAAAACAATGATAAAGACCAGAACAGTAAAACAAAGAAATAGAGCATTAAGTCCAATGAACAACTACAGTATGCCTAATACAAAGAGTGCAGCAGAGGTTTGCTTTTTTTTTTTTGAAAATCACTGTATTCTAAGTAACTCACAAACAGTAATATCACAACAGTTGGGTTAAGAAGGTCACACAAAGCCGGGTGTGGTGACGCACGCTTGTAATCCCAGTACTTGGGAGGCTGAGACAAGAGGTCGCAGGTTCGTGGCCAGCCTCAGCTTAGTGAGGCCCTCCGCAACTTAGCGAGACCATGTTTCAAAACAAAAATAAAAAATAGGGCTGGGGGTGTAGCTCAGAGGTAGAAGGCCCCTGGGTTCAATCCCCAGTACTGTAAAAAAAAAAAAGGTCACACAAACACTTGCCAATACCCAATTTTTCACTATCTCAATGAACTACTATACAGAAAGAATACCCTCTTCCATTTCAATTCAGAAGCAGAAAATTATTAATAATACAGAAGAAGTTTAACTGGTTTTACACTTTATACTCTTACTATCAATTATATCTTCATGTTAAAGTAACTTGGTCACAGTTGGGCATGATGGCGCATGCCTGTAATCCCAGTACTTGGGAAGCTGAGACAGGAGGATCGCAGGTTCAAGGACAGCCTCAGCAAGTAGTGAGACTCTCATCAACCTAGCAACACCCTGTTTCAAACTAAAATATAAAATAGGGCTGGGGGGTTTAGCTCAGAAGTAGAATGCCCCTGGGTTCAATCCCAACTAAAACACACACACACACACACACACACACACACACACACACACAGTAAAGTAACTTGGTCACAAGAGCTGATTTTCCATTTCTTCAATTTGAACTTTGTTATTGGACTAATCCATCTGCAAGGCTGTACTGTTTCAGATCTTGCTAAAACTTTCACAGAGCTTAATATTACCCTGGTTCTGAGCATAATATAAAACCTGTTTTATCTTACAGAAAGGGTCAAACTGCTGCTACTGCTATGCCAGCTGGGTTCCCACAGGCTTCTGGTGACTGATGGTAGGCCTTCAAGGCTCAGCATTACTTTCTGCAATGAAGACTCACCCAGTGATGGCATAACCCAGCATTCCTAACATTCAATCCTCAGACCCGACTGAAGTTTCACCAAAGGTCCTAATCATGTCCTTTAAAGCAAGCTAGGAATCATGTATTGCCTTTACTTTTCAAGTCTCATTAGTCTCCCTTGTTCCGGAATACTCCAAGCATCAAGTGTCCTAACTTCATGATACCCTGAAAATGTGAAGGGAGTGTTTCTAATTCCCTTCACCATTATCATTAATATACTTGGTTATGTGATCCATTCCTCTCTATAGTGAATTTCACGTTAGCGACATTACTCCTTTCCTATGAAGATGTCCTTCTCACTACACTCAAGTCCCTGACACCCCATACCAAATAACCCCTCCCACCCTGTCTGAGCCCCGACACTACAGGCCGAGCCATCCTTCTTCAACCTCTTTGGCTCTCAAGTCCATCCGGGCCACCCCTCTTTAAGAAAACCTTTGTCACTTGCCTTAGGTGATGCTAGCCCATGCTGGACCTGCCCTGCCCACAGTCTCCTCCTAACATACTGAGCTCCAACACTCCACTCTGGGTCACTGCACCATCCCCTGTACAAGTGACAATTATGAAACGGTTCCTCACAATTGAAGTCATCATCATCACAGAGCTTGAGTCAAACCTTCAATCTTTAATATTAAATAGTTCAGTCAAGTATTTCTTTTCTTCTTTTTTTTTTGTGGTATTGGGGATTGAACCCAGGGGCATTCAACATACAAGCTACACCCCAGTCCTGTTTTTAATTATTTTGAAAAAGGGTCTCACTAAGTTGCAGAGGGCCTTACTAAGTAACTGAGCCTGGCTGCGAACCTGGATCCTCCAGTCTCAGCCTCCCAAGTACTAGGATTACAGGCGTGCGCCACCACGCTGGGCTCAGAAATATTTCTTGATCCATCCCTCCAGCTCACGTTACTTACCTTCGAGCTACATTTTTGAAATAGCCTGCACAAAGGCATCTTCGTAATACTTCATGTTTAGGGCCTTCAAAGGTCTCTCTTGGGAAATCACTTTGCTATAGAAAGAACATATATGCAGTGGTAAATCTCACAAAACAATAATTTATTTTGAAAAATCCACATTGCTAAAAACATCTGCTTCTGGCCCATGTGATGCGAGAAGGACTAGAATGACTCTTCACCTGAAATAAACAAAAAATAGACAGAATATATGAAATAATGATTTCCAGAACACTCTATGTAAGACAACAAATAACAAGTGAATCCTGAGAGACGAGAAATGACATAAACCCAAAAACCACCCCACCTACAGTCTTGGGAGAGTCTGGACCAAGGATAGGAAAGAAACACCCACATGAAACCAAGAGAGCTCCCTGGGGTAAGGAGACAGAGCTGAGAGCCCAGCGGGACAGAAGTAGCCGACATCTACAGGAGACATCAGGAAAGAAGAAAACTTCAGAGATCTGCAGAAAGTCCTCTCGTGTTCAGCTGAGTATGGATTAGTACATGAATGTAAGGAAACTACCAGCCCAGGAAAAGAACCTCCATAAAAGGGGAAGAAGTAACAGTGATTGGTATCCACACGGGGCAAAGAATATTGCCTGTTCCTTTAAGTCAGCTCGAACACCTCACAAATCACATGGTTTGGGGTAGAATACTCAGAAGGGTCTTGCCTCAGTAGTGGGGAATAACTAGCTCTAGACTGAACACTGCTGACACCACGTAACAAATGTTATATGCAAGACCAAAAAGGATCAAACCGTCTCCAAGTAACTGGAATACAAAAATATCCAGCACCCAGCAAGGTCAAACTCACAAGGTTTGGCACTGGCTCAAAAGTTACCAAGCATGTGAAGAAGGAAAATAAAACTTATGAGGACATAAGTCAGCCAGTTAAAATCAATTCAGAACTGACACAGATATTAATTATATTATATGTAGATTAGAATTGAAGTACATGTTTAAAAAGTTCAATACAGGACTGGGGGTATATAGCTCAGTGGTGGAGCACTTGCCTAACATGCATGAGGTCTTGGGAAAGACGGGGGTGGGCGCTGGAAGAATATTTTTGTTTGTATTAGAGACTCAAATCCAACATCTAAAGAAGAAATATATCCTGGATTGGATTAATATCAGATTAGACATTGTATTAGATAATACTAGTGAGAGGCTGAGACTGGAGGATCCGGGTTCGCGGCCAGCCTCAGCTACTTAGTGAGGCCCTCCACAACTTAGTGAGACCCTGTTTCAAAATAAAGATAAAAAATCGGGCTGGGGGTGTAGCTCGGAGGTAGAACGCCCCTGGGTTCAATCCCCAGTACCGCAAAAAAAAAAGTAAATACTAGTGAGTGTAAAGACAAATGGAATAGAAAACAACATTCATTCAACATGAAACACAGAAATGGAAAGTAGACAGTGGTTATTAGGGAATGGGAATAAAAGGAATAGAAAGTTGTTGTTTAATAGGTACAGAATTTCAGTATGGGATGATGAAAAAGTTTTGATGATAGAAAGTAGCAAGGATCACACAACACTGTGAATATACTTAACGCTACTGTACACTTAATTTTTTTTTTTTTTGCGGTACTGGGGATTGAACCCAGGGGCATTCTACCTCTGAGCTACACCCCAGCCCTATTTTTTATTCTTTATTTTGAAACAGGGTCTCACTAAGTTGTGGAGGGCCTCACTAAGTAGCTGAGGCTGGCCGCGAACCCAGATCCTCTGGTCTCAGCCTCCCAAGTACTGGGATTACAAGCGTGAGCCACCATGCCCGGCTACTGTACACTTAAAATGATAAATCTTATGTTATATATATTTTACAATAAAAAGTATAAAATTTAGAAATACAATTACGCTGAGCAAAAGAATCCTGACTAAAAAAATAAGTACACAGTATATGATTCCATTGACAGAAAATACCAGGAAATGCCTACTTATGTATAGTGACAGAAAGCAGACCAGTGGTTGCCTGGGGAAGGAGGGAAGGGAGGCCTATGAGGTAAAATGGATGGATTATAAAAGGGCAGAGTGAAACTTTGGGAGGTGGGTATGTTCATTATCTTGGTTATAGTGATGATTCTGTAGGTTTATGTAGATGTCAAAACTCATCAAACTGCACACTTTAAATATATGTAGTTCACTGCATGTCAATTATACCTCAGTAAAGCTATTTTAAAATATTCTCAATTCTGCAGATAAATCTCTATTAATACTAGAAATCATTCATGGGGTCAGGGAGATAGCTATATGCAGAAGCAAGCAGAAAGGAAAGATGGTGGACTAGAAAAGATGGTAAGAAGTAACTACACATCAGTGAAAGTTCAATATAAAATACAGAGGCCAAAAGTGCTACTCAAGACAAAAGCCAGCATAGCAATTACCTGTTTAAGCTTCCTGATTAGTTCTCGAAGTTGAGCTTCCACACGAAATGCAGAAAACAAGCACCTCCAGTGAATCCAGTGTTTTTGGCACCATGAAGCTGGAGCTCCACTATAAAACAAAAATACAGCTCTCCTGAAAATATCTTCTACGAGTGAAAGGCTAACATTCTCATTTCCTTTTTTATCTTATTTTTTTGGGTGGCGCTGGGGATTGAACCCAGGAATGATCTATCACTGAGCTACAACCACGGCCCTTTTTATTTTTTACTTTGAGACAGGGTCTCACTAAGTTGCCCAGGCTGGCCTCAAACTTGATATCCTCCTGTCTCAGTTCCCCAAGCAGCTGGGATTACAGGCATGCACCACGGCACCCAGCCCTAACATTTTCATTTCTATTACAAAAGAAGAATCCCATAAGCAACTATCAGCTCTTTTATGAGACCCAAGTACTAAAAAAGTATTTTAGGAATTTTTTTTCTTTTTTTTGGTACTGAGGATTGAACCCAGGGATATTTAACCTTTGATCCTCAAACCTGCGATCCTCCTGTCTCAGGCTCTCAAGTACTGGAATTACAGGCATGGGCCACCAGGCCTGGCTCAAAATTTTTATTTTAAAACAGGGTAAGCCGGGAATGGTGGTGCATACTTGTAATCCTAGTACTTGGGAGGCTGAGACAGGAAGATTTCAGGTCCAAAGCCAGCCTCGGCAACTTATCTATGCTCTGAGCAACCTAGTAAGAACCAGTTTCCAAATAAGAATATCGGGCTGGGGGTGTAGCGCGGAGGTAGACTTCTTCTGGGTTCAATCCAGGGAGGGAGGGAGGGAGGGAATGAGGAAGGAAGGAAGGAAGGAAGGAAGGAAGGAAGGAAGGAAGGAAGGAAGGAAGGGAGGGAGGGCAGGCTAAGTTGCTGAAAGTCATGCTAAATTGCTACAGCTGGCCTTGAACCTGCGATCCTCCTGTCTCAGCCTCACAAGTACTGGGATTACAGGCATACGCCACCACACCTAGCTATACTTTCATAATTTTTTTTTTTTTGCAGTACCAGGGATTGAACCCAGGGGCATTCTACCTCCAGGCTACACCCCCAGCCCTATTTTTTATTCTTTATTTTGACACA
>PVJS01051553.1:0-13935 GCA_004027185.1 Glis glis
CTGAGGCTGGCCGCGAACCCGGATCCTCTGGTCTCTGCCTCCCAAAGTACTGGGATTACAAGCATGCGCCACCATGCCAAGCTTGAAGAGATGACTTTTAAGCCAAGACCTGAAAGATGAGGAGCATGGGAAGAAAAGTAGAGAATATCCATTCAGGAAGAGAGAATAACACTGGAGACGGCCCCGAGAAGAATTCGGCATGTTCCAGGAAAAGCAAAAAGTGTCTGGAAAGTCCATGCTTAGAAATATAATGCCTAAGGAGGTAGTTAAAATTTTCACATGCTGTGACAAGTAATTTGATTTTAGTCTAAGTGTAAAGGTATGCCATTAAAGGCTGCTAAGCATGGTGCATGATATGGAAATTTATGTTTATTACAAACTGATTTGATCAGCATGGAGTTTTAACCTGCTTCTTTTCCAACCTGGGTCGGTTCACCCCTCCTTAGGCAACCTGGTCGTCCCCCACTCCTGAGAGGTCACCTTATTGATGCTGAACTTAGCGTGGACACCTGATTGGCATAGCACAGAACAGCCCAGAACTCCTAGGCTCAAGTGATCCTCTTGCCTCAGCCTCCCAATAAGCTGGGACTATGGGCCCTCACCACCAGCAGGTACTGTGTGAGTGTATGTTCTTATCACTTTGAAACTCACTATGATTTATAGTAACAATGCACCAATAAAAGGATATAAAATACTTTGACTAATATATTGAAGAGTTTTATGATGGGGAAAGGGTGCATGTGTTGACCAGTCTTATCCACCTCATAAGGCATATGCACATAGTCACAGTGACAAACAGTAGACATAGGTCAGTGATAGATCCATAGGACAGCTGCAGTGACTCTGCTTTTCCTTGTATATTGAGGTACAATCTACTCTACATCTCACATTCTTGGGGCTCATATGTAGGAGCATTGGCTCTCTGGGACATGCATTTCCAATGGTGGAAACCCAAAGGTACTGGAAGGGTGAACAGAAACAAGCGATGTTGTTGACGCCTAAACTTGCAAAAGTACTATATTCCATTAGTGAAAGCACATCAATGAGACAAGGTCCAGGTCTGTGTGTGGAGAAGAATACTTTTTCCATAGAGGAAGGGTGAGAAAAGAGACAATACATATGCTGGGCTTGTCTAGGTGAGGCTGAGATTTATTCCTTGTGAATATTTACCCAAACTTCACAAGAGATCAGAAAATGAACACTATTGAATCTACTTATTCAAGTTAGAGATGATAATGGTGATAATGGGTATATTCTGAAATAATTCTATCTTATATTTAATAATATAGTACTACACTCCAGGTAGTACTTAAGTTTTTTTTACATTTATCAGTTCATCTAAATATCACAACTTATTTTTAGATATGAAAACTGATCAGAACAGAACTTGAAGTCTCAGTAACTGGCTAGGGATATTGTAACAATTAGATAACTGCAGTATATAAAATGTTTAAAATAATGCTTACCATCGAGTTAATACAAGTCATTACTAGCATTTAGGAAAGGAAAATTATTATTTAAAAAGATTTCAGATTTAAATCAGGCAAGTTGGTATCATACAGGGCATATTTAAAACAAATTTTAAAAGAATGGGTTTGTTTAATATTAGTCGAACAGGTATTATTAAATCAATGTAAGAATGAACATTTAAGGTGTATAAAGCTTCAGCAATGTGCTGTTGACAAATGTCAGACCTGAATTTAACTCTGGTTTGATCTGTTCTTTCTACAACTTCATGCTGGGAAATGTTATTTTACCATCAGCAGATAATCACAAAAGACGACAAAACATGCACACAAATTTCTATCCACATAAACTTATTTACCTCTATAAATCTTCTATTATTCTTTTTAATATGCTTTTATTGGTGCATTATAATCACATATCATAATGAAGTTCAGGCCAATAGGGACATACATGTACATGTACTATTACATATAAGTCATTATATATGATATAGTTTTATACACACACAGACATACATAAATGAAGTAATATGTGATATGGTAGGGTGAAATTTGATATGATTATCAAATTTGATATGATTATCAAATCACGCAAGAAGACAACTCCATATATATATATGGAGAGAGAGAAACAACTGCATATGAAACTACTTCACATATATATATATATATATATATATATATATATATATATGAAGTTCCTCTGATAAGAATGATCCCAGAATCAATACTCTGACAATACAATGATCCCAAATCAATATTTTCCTCTGAGGAGGAAAATACCTCCTCATCCTCCATTCCCAAATTCCTTTCCTTAATGATGAAGCTTGCGTTTCCCTGGGTGTGCCAGGTAAACGGTTTTTAGTGAATTTCCAAGGTAGGAGGTGATTTCCCACTCTTGCTTCTTTAGCACTGATCTTTGCAATCTTCTCCCCTGATGTGATCGTGGATGTGTGGCGCCACAGTTCTACCAGATTTTTAAGTTCTTTAAAAGTAGCAGCTGCACTTCTTTTGCTCCATGTCAAGAAGAATGTCTGGCCTAGAAATGCACTTCATAAATATTTCTTAAATGAATGAGTTAAGGAATAAAATGAGTTCTAGGTTCTTAATCAGCAGGTGTAGGAATTGCTGGTGTGGGTGTAGAATATAGATATATGGAGGGAGAAAGACAGTTTGCAGAGGTAGAAAGTAGAGTGCTTTGGCAGAAATTGAGCAGCGCTGATGCCTCAGAGTCCCAAGAAGATTATCTCTTGCTTTCAACTAAGGCGAGAACGTTCTAATCATGAGAATTGCCCGACTTACTGCAGATTAGTTCTTACCTGGTATATATCCTCAGGATGTCAGAGAGTGCACTAGAAATAATTCTGCCCAGAATTTATCTCTTATAGACAGTGCTCAATTGGAGAATATTTTATATCATTGCAAGTATGAGTGGATGGGGGAAATACAGAGATGGAAGCTGTGGTTACTAAAAATAATGATATCCTACTTGCAAGGGTACAGCAAGTTTTTAAAATAATACCCTACTAAGGTGAGTTAAAAAGGGAAAGTGTGTCCTTGTTAGAAAACGTAACATTGGGATATTGTTTTCACCCATAGCTAACCTTTTCCAGTTGGGTCTTGGCCAATCAGGGGTGACACAGAACATGGACACCTTGGATAATATCCTCTAAAGACACATTGCTGGCATCATGATACGACATCAGGGGCTCCCCTATGCACATACTCAATTCAGATGTTTTCCTGAGTCTTTTCCATAGCTGGAGAAAATCTTGCATTTGTGGGATCTCAGAATAATATAATTTGAACTCCTCTTTAAGAATAATAAAAACAAAATCATGAATATAACAATATTTACATTATGTAGCTTTAGAAAGGCAATTGCAAGAAATTACAAATGTCTTACACTTTACAAACATAAGTTTACTATAAACATATATGAGTACATGTACAATTGCTAAGTCCCTTCCAGGGGCACAGAAAGGGCCCTGCCCAAGAGAGACTGAAATTTAAGCTTCATTTGTTCATGGTAAATCCACCTATACCAGTAAAAGATATCTATCAACAGTATTCAACCACACACTTCTGTTCTTGGGATCAGAAGATAAGTTTGACTGGACTTTCCAACTAAAAAGGAGTGCTAGGGAAGATATAAGGAAAGGTACCAATGTAAACATGGCTCTCTATATATTATACATTCATTCTGTATGTTACACTCATTACACATATTACAAAATCATGAGCTTAAACAAAAAAGGGGCTTGGCATTTGGGAAGTTTTCTAAAGCTACATTCCTGGCACTAATACAAGATTCTGTCTTTCAAATCATTTTTTCCCAGAAGTTATTGATTTGTCTTTTCTAATGTTGATAAGCCATATGACTCCAGAATTCAGAGTCATGTAAAGCCTTTGAATTCAGAGTGAGTAAAGATGTAATTGCTTTTACTTCAAATGTCACATTAGTAAATATTGCTCTTCATATTGCTGGCTTCCCCCTCCTCTCCACCACATTCTAAATTTGAGAAGAATAAATGTCTATTTTACGTTGATTTTTACCACATAGCTTTTGCTATGGGTAGTATTCGATGGCTGGGTCATTGCAGCAAGTATACAGCAGTATTCCCCAAGCAGACCTTTCATCTACTTGTAATATAAAATCAATAATGTCTAAACAAGGACTGAAATGGTATTTTAATGTTTGCCAAAGAGCATTTAGACATCTGAGCTGCCTCAGAGGTGGTTTCAAGACCCATTTTGAGAATAGGGACAAAAATCTTCTCTATGTCTTCTTTATTCACTGAAAACATACCTTCTACCTTTCCAGGAAGTAAAAAACAAATGGATCTAAGTATAGGGTTATAGGCTATACTAATAAACTTCAAGCAAACTATTTTCTTGGCATTTTGTTAGAAGAGTAAGACATGCCAACATTTCTGCAAGATAATATTCTATCCACACAGGTAAGATAGTTATCTAATTAAAATATAGCATTCTGTGGAACAAATTTTGGAATCTTCTCATTGAGATATAGTAAAGTAATAGAGTATCCAATTCTTTTTTATTTTGTGTCACATATATAAAGCTTAAAGTGCACGATTTATTAAAAATTCAGCAACAGATTTTGTGACATTCTTGGTTGAAGATTTATAAACTTAATTCTTCTTTACTATGCATTGAACAAAATCCAGTTATAGATTAGGTAAAAGTTTTAATTTTCATATACAAAAATTTTCTTTTACCTTTATTTTTATTTTTTAATTTTAATTTTTAATTTTAATTTTTATTTTTCTTATAAAAAATGCAATAGAAAAAAATTTCTTTTACCTATACTTTTAATTAAAAATACTTTTGGATACTGCTTGTTTCCTTCATTTCATCAGAACTAAAGAACATGAAATCTCAGCGACTAATGTAGGTCCATATTTCATTACTGGCAACAAATTTCCTGCATTATGAACAGGACTCTAGAATGCTTAGGAAGTAAGCTCAAGATAAGTTCAGAAAGTATTCCAAGCCAATGACCTTTCATTGAGTAAGGTTAAATTGACAAAAGCTATAAAAGGTAAAAAAAAAACTCCTTTGAGAAAACCTTCGTTTCAGTCTGTGCAATCAAAAGACTCAATTAATGCTTCATCTCATGCAATATTTACAGATGTTATGTAAGCAGGTCAGCTTGTTAAACTAACTTAATGCTGCCAAGCACATCATTACATCACAAGAGAGTGGATAGATATAAATCAGCCAGCTATTGCTCTAAGCAATTACTGAATCAACGAAAACCCCAAGTGGAGGAACTTCTATTTTCTTTAAAAAATGGTCTATTTATCTTTTGTTCTTTTTTAACTTATCCTTCCAAACTACTGTCATCTCTTACTATGCAGTTGTCCCTTTTTTTCAGAGGACCTTTAGATAGTTAGAACCATATCCGCAATATTGTTTGGTCTACATGCCACAATTTTTAGGGATCTTGAAAATACAGACTAACAAGAGATAATAAAATCCGTGTGTTGGAATTCACTTAATAAGCATACAACAGAATATTTCTACAAATCCTAAATGTATTTAAAATAATTTAATTTAAAATGCAGTAATCGGAAGGTTGCCATATTAGAATGGACTATGTTTTGGCTCAGAATTTTAACTCAATGAAGCCTGGTGTGGTGGCATATGTTTGTAATCTCAGTACTAGAGAGGCTGAGACAGGGGGATCATAAGTTCGAGGACAACCTCAACAACATAGCGAGACTCTCAGCAACCTAGAGAGACACAAACAAAAATAAAAAAGGGCTTGAAGTGTAGCTCAGAGGTAGAATGACCCTGAGTTCAATCCCCCATACTACAAAAAACCCAGAGAATATTGTTGCAGAAAGGAAGAATTTGACACAGTAAAAGATAAAAGATTGAAAATTTTTACTACATAGGAATTTTAAATTTTTTTGAATATGTAAGTTAAGTAAAATTTCAAATATAATAATATTTGGAGGTGAATCATGAAGCCCCAAACTTGAGAGATTAGGAACTGCTTAGATGCCTACAAGAGCAAGTGTCCCTTGCTTATGAAAATTCTTCCATGCACCTCATTTCTACATTATCATATATTGCTGTACTGTACATAATTATAGTACATTAAAAAGGATTTATGGTTATTTTCAATGTCTATGCTGTTTTAATTGGTGGTTAGAATCACAAAACTTCCAAAGTATTAGCAACACACTTATTCCCAAACATGCATGGTGAATGATACAATACAGAGAAGTGATTACTGCATTGACAGAAGTATATGATAACACATAGTTTGTACAATTGCTTTTCATTTCAGGGTTGTATTATATGTCATCAATTACTATACTAGACATTGTACTTTGAAAGCAAGAAACATCAATGCATGGAATACTTATGATAATACATTGGAGTTTTTAAAAAACTGAAATGACACTGCATAATGCACAGAATTTCATCTAGACTTTAATACAATTTTATCTTCATTAAAATTTGCCCTGCTGGCACCCTGCTCTGGCCAGAGAGCTTTGAAATAACCAGTTAGCATAAAATTACTGCAAGAAGAGAGGTGGATCAGATGAATTAGACAAAATCTTTTCCATACTTCTCATGTATATGGTATGGATATCATAAAATAATTCTAGGGCATGCCTCACAAAGTAAAAGGGGTCCACATATTATTCTTGGACACAAAGTTGCACATAACTGGTGTAGAAAATCTCTTTCTTTCCTCCGCCTCCTCCTTTTTCTTCTTGTGGTACTAGGGATTGAACCCAGGGGCATTCTATCTCCACGCTATACCCCTGGCCCTATTTTCTTTTTTATCTTGAAACAAGATTTCACTAAGTTGTTGAGGGTCTCGCTAAGTTGCTGAGGCTGCTTTTGAACCTGTGATACTCCTGTTTCGGTCTCCCAAGTACTGGGATTACAGGCATGCACCACCACACCTGGCAGAATCTTCTTTCTGTAGAAACTCCAGAGTGAGTTGAACCAAAGACCGGTTCTGGTTGACAATTATATATAAGAATTGCAGGGTTTCTTAATCAGTTTCATTATGATACGGACTTAAATTCTTAGCCCAATCAAGCACTAACTACTAGTTAGAAAAGATCAGGCAGAAATCACTGACCTCTTCTGGGTTTCTACAAATGTATTATAATCTTTTGTTTTCTGGGGATAATCCAAAAAGAATTTAAGCATTTGGAATAAAATAAAGTAAGTTTCTGTACTTCAAAAATATCATAGAGAGTTCATGGATTATGAAATTATGATTTTCACCACTTCAAAAAGGAAACTGTTTTTTCCTTGAGCATCATATTTGATGGGCTGTCAAATAGGAAAATATGTTAGTTTGACATCATGTAACTACAGAATACTGACAAGATATTTCATGTAGTGAAAATTGTAAAGAAAATAGAATAATAAAAACAGCCTTCCCCACATAGTACTATTTACTCGGTCTATGTGAAATTTGGTCCCTATAATCCTTAGTTTGGGACATATAGGGCCAAATGAGAAAGATTGATTATGCTTTTAGTATATCCAAGGGGGAAAACAAGGCTGAGACCTGTCATGCTATGTTCTTCCTGGATTACTTATATATCATCTTCTATACTGATAAATGGCTATGATATATATTGCTTCTTGGATATATATTAATAAATTTATGTTCTTGGCCAGCAGTCTGTGGGTATATTCTTTAGGATTTATCAGCTCCAGCTACAATAAGTATAGAAATTTGAGCTAAGAGCCATAAAAATCTCTTACAGACATCTAACGTCTTTTCATCTAAAAAATTCATAGAAACCCTCCCTTCTTTCCATTTTCCAATAAAATTAATACCCTTTCTATTCATGTGAATCATGATTACAATGCTTGTCTTTAGGTATAATTTTCTTTATTGTCTCTCAATACTTGAATTTTCTCGAGGTGGGGCAGATAAGATATGTTTCTGTGATATGTGCTTTGAAGTGCTTGGTGATGTGTTGGGAACATTTTAGGTGTTGACTGACAGAAAAGAAGGTGACTGGTTGTGGCACTTTCTACTATTTAAATAAATGCCTAAATGCTGCATGAAATGTATTGCCTGATAACATAACCATATGCCAAGTGTCTAAGTCATGCATAAACACTTTAATAATTATAGGTATATTTATATACTGCTAGAGAGGCATATATTAGAAATATCTAGCTGTTTGGCACATTATATACAGTTCTGAGTATTACATCCTCACATTGAGTGAGATTGACATTGAAAAGAGATCTTGTGATGTTAGAAAACTAAGTGGATGTATAGGAAGCAGATACACTTTATATCAAAATTCACTCAATGTTATAACATGAAAATGTTTCAGAGTCAAATTAGTCAGTAAATTATTTGTCATTATTCATCAGTATTTTAAGCCAGTTACTTATTTTGATATAAACTCATTCTTGGCTATCAATATGCTTCTTTTGATTCTTATGTTGTTCTAAAATGGCTTGAGGGCTCCAATTTCACTGATGAGATATAAAAACCTGGAAAGAGCAGCACTGTATTTCTTCAATTTTTTTAGAAAAAGTAAGAAAATATACAATTATAAATTCTCTTGAATGTATTAGAGACCTGAGTCCATAGAGCACAATGGGTTGAGAACTTTGGGATCCTTGGAAGAAGGTGAGCGTATTTTGTATGTGGGACAGCATGAATTTTGGGGAGTCAGAGGACAAAGTATGGTGGGAAGAATAATGGTCCCTTCAAAGATGTAAATTTCTTAGTTCAAGTATAAGTGAATATGTTATAAAACATTGAAAGGGGAAATTATGGTTGTAGAGGAATTGGGGTTGCTGATCTGCTGACTTTGCGATGGGGCATTATCTGAAATTATGCAGTCTGGCCCTATGTAATCACAAAAGTCCTTAAAAGTGGAAAAAAAAAGCAGATGAAAGCTGTAATATGAGAATTACTCTACTCACTTTTACTAAGTTTGTAGATGACAGACATGGGCCATGAATCAAACAATGTATCTTCTAGAAGCTGGAAAAGGTGGGAAAAAATTTTTACCCAGAATCTATAGAAAGAAAGGAGTCCTGGTAGAGCCTTTATTTTAACCCAGTAAGGTTCATGTCAGACTTGTGACAACCAATGTCTATAATGGGGCTTCAAGTCAATAATATTGATTCAATTTTGATTTATCTTTTGACACTAAATAAATATTGGGTATGGATTCATAGGTCCCCAATTTCTACTTACTTTAATATTAAATATACTGTTGTAGAAAAATTTTAAATCTCTTTAAAAACAAAATATCACAAACTACCTGAATAACAGCCAATCCAGCATTGTTGACTTGGAACCCCATTATGGATACTGTAATACATTAACTGTACCTCCACAGATTTCATACACTGAAGTTCTGATTCCCAGTACCTCAAAGAATGTGGCCATATTTGGAGACAGGATCATTGTAGATGGTTGCAGGCTCATTCCTCAGCCAAGGCTAAAAAATATGAAGTCCTGCTGAAACAGGGTGAGCCCCTGACTCAATATTCCTTATATTAAGAAATATAACAAGGGGGATTCTGGACATAGACACGCATAGAGGGAGAACACCATGTGAACCGAAGGAGGAGACTGGGGCAATGCTCACTCTACAAGCCCAGGGACTCCAGAGACTTCCAGCAAGCTGCCAGAAGGTTGGTGAGCACCATGGAAAAAATTCTTTCTTGGTGGGTCATGCCTGTAATCTCAGTACTTGGGAGACTGAGACAGTGAGAAAGGAGGGTCACAGGTTCAAGACCAGCCTCAGCAACTTAGCAAGAACCTCAGCAATTTAGAGAGACCTTATTTCAAAATAAAAAATAAAGAAAAAACTGGGGGTGTGGCTTGGAGATAGAATGTCCCTGGATGGATTCTATCCCAGTACAAAAGAGAAAAATCTTTCTCAGGAGTCATCAGAAGGAAGTAACCCTGATGACATCTTGTCCTAGAACTTCTAGCTTCTAGAACTCTTGAGACAATAAATTATTATTATTATTATTTTTTTTGTGGTACTGGGGATTGAACACAGGGGCGTTCTACCTCCGCGCTACACCCCCGGCCCTATTTTTTTATACTTTATTTTGAAACCAGGTCTCACGAAGTTGTGGAGGGCCTCACTAAGTAGAGAGAGAGAGAGAGAGAGAGAGAGAGAGAGCTGAGGCTGGCCGCGAACCCGGATCCTCCGGTCTCCGCCTCCCAAAGTACTGGGATTACAAGCGTGTGCCACCACGCCCGGCACAATAAATTCTTATTGTTTAAGTCACCTAGTCTATGACATTTTGTTATGGCAGCCCAAGAAATATCACAGATATTTAAAGAACATAAAGTAGATTAGGAGACATCACCATCAAAAATTTTGTTTCTGAAGGAGTGTTCTTCTGTTGTCCCAGTATCTCAAATTCCTTGATCATCAATATTACCATCAAATTAAAAGATTTCCTTAACCTACCACCACATTGTTAAATTCTATATAATAGGACTTTTCCCCCCAAGATTCCTATTTTCCATTCTAGATATGCAAAGAAGTGGCATTCCTTATGGACTCAATAATCTTAACTGAATAACAGACAGCATTCCTGAGGACATTTCTATCTCATTAAATGAAGAGCACCATTTCTCCTGAATTCTCAGTTATTAGCAAAATAATCATTATGAAAAGTTATATAACCTTGAAACCCAGATTGTGTGAGTACGTTGTTGCTGCTTGTTTACAGTACCTGAATCAATCTGACCACCTTGAACATAGATAGTAATTCTCATTCATCTTAGAATGCATATATATTCCTATCACTGTATACCTCAGTATGATGCATAATTACAATGCACCAATAAAAGCATAAAAATTTAAAAAATTCTATGAATTTGTTAAAAAGTCACCATCCCATCTTTAACTGAAAAATGAAAAAACTCTAAATAATTTTCAAATATTGTGCATGTCCACCCTTACTAGTGTCATTTTTAAAAGAGCTCTTACAGATTTTAATATCTTTCCTGAACTTAAGGCATTGAATCACTCTACTGAGGATAAAGTATTGGGTATGAGGCTTGCAAAAGATGCATTAATTCTATGATAATATGATTCTATTAGTGTAGTTAATGCTTTTATTAAATCCAATAAATATTGCACTATAAAAAAGAGAATGTACCCCTGGTTTGTTCCCTTTCTCAGTTGAGTTATATCAACACTATCCTTTAAGCCAGAAGCCCGAGATGAAAACTGGAAGAGGCGGAGTGGCTTTCAAGACAACTTGATTAGTAGTACCTAATCATGACATCTGTCAATGGCCATGTGACAGATAGATTTCATGATGCTAAAAACATTTGCTAAATGAAGGAATGGTATCAAGAGGCAAGGAAAATATTCACATAGGATCCTCAATGCTATTCTTTCACTACGTCTCAGACACCTTAGGCGTGCATTACACAGACACATTATACATCAGTCAGTGTTTTGTGCATTGAGGACATATAACTAATGGTTGCATTATAAAGATTGTTTCTGGGATGTGGGGGATAAGCAGCTCTATTGCAATTTTTTAAAAAAAAAAGAATATTTTTGTTTGCTGTCTGCTAATATCAAAATATGACAATAACCAGCTGGTGCCATTATTAGAAGCTACAATCTGTTGACCACCACATGCTAAATTTGGGCCACTGCTTGCTTTGCAAATAAGGTTTATTAGAACAAAACCACACTCATTATTTTGTATTGTGTCTGAGTCTGCCTTTGGGATACAAACAGATTTGAGTCTTTGCCAAGGAAAATGCATGCCTTAAAATGTCTAAGATATTACTATTGGCTCTTTATAGAAAATGTTTGCTAATCCTTGTCATATATTATAAAATCAATATTGATCCTCTCACAATGCAGAGCCAATTTTTACCTCTGCTTTAAAGTACTGTGGCGAATAAAGCAGGCTCTCTATTTACATTATCTGGTAACTTCTGGCTAAGCTGCATGTTTGCTGTATTGACCCTGACCAAGTTATAATTTTTTTAAAATTTATTTCATCATGTGAATATTGAGGGAAAATGGTATATAGCAAAAATTAAAATATCCATGTAAAAGTATTAGGCTAGCACCTGATACTCAGTACTACTCATTAAAATTACTTTTTATTAACAAGTTAAACTCGGAGTCATTCTTCTTGAGACCTTCATCATATTTCCAGCTTCCAGGGAAGTTTCGTAATGTTGACACTTTGAGAACTCAGTTTTGTTCAAATTATTTCAAGTGTGCTAATAATGCCTTCCTACTAAAATTTTAAGCTCTCTGATATTATAATCTATGCCCACAGATAATAAAAATAAAAACTCATACTCTGTTGAAAATAATTAAAGAAAAGTCAGGTAGACCAGTGGAAGGTTTTTTTTTTCTTTCTTTTTTGTTGTTGTTTTTTTAACTTGGGGGTTGAACCCATGGCATTTTACCACCGAGGTACACCCCAGCCCTATTTTATTTTTTATTTTGAAACAGGGTCTCACTAAGTTGCTGAGGGTCTCACTAAGTTACTGAGGCTGGCCTTGAACCTGTGATCTTCCTGTCTCAGCCTCCCAAGTACTGGGATTACAGTCCTGTGTGACCATGCCAGGTTCCAGTGGAATATTTTTATGGAGGAAAAAATTTGGAGGAGAATATCTCATTTTGCTTTCCTTGGCAACTGAAAAATGTCAAAGCCTGGTGTGGTGGCAGACGCCTGTAATCCCAGTATTTGGGATGCTGAGACAGGAGGATTGTATGTTCAAGGACAGCCTTAGTAACTTAGAGAGACTCTGTTTCAAAATAAAAAATATAAAAGGGCTAAGGGTATAGGTGGGGGTAGAATGTCCCTGGGTTCAATCTCTAGCACACACACACACAAAAAAAAAAAAAAAGGAAAAAGGAAAAAGAAAAAAGTCAGGTTGATGTTGGATAATTTTAGTGACATATGTACTATTTTCTATGATAGAATTTCCAAGGAAATTTAAATTAAATAGGCTAACCAATTGGGTTCAAGGAAGAGAGAAGTTTATTACGTAAAAGTTTATGTCATTATTCCCAGATGTATTATAAAATACCTTATTTAAAAATTAAATATTAAAAGCATGCTATGATAAAATAATGTACATTTTCTGAGCGGATCACAAAATCAAGTAACAATATAAGTTTTAAGCTAACTTAAAAATTGGCTACTCCATAGCTATTTTTTAGCTTAATATTATGATCAAATTCTAATCATTTCAATGATGCAATTATGTAGTTTCTACAATTTAATCGAAACTGAAACTTGAGCATTGAAGACTAATATAATATGTAAACATCAACGTATTACTGAATTTCCCAATTAAAATGTTAGTATATCTATAAGATAAAACATTTCTTAAGAATAGTATTTTCTAAGCCGGGCGTGGTGGCGCACGCTTGTAATCCCAGTACTTTGGGAGGCAGAGACCGGAGGATCCGGGTTCACGGCCAGTCTCAGCTCTCTCTCTCTCTCTCTCTCTCTCTCTCTCTCTCTCTCTGTCTCTCTCTTTCTCTACTTAGTGAGGTCCTCCGCAACTTCGTGAGACCTGGTTTCAAAATAAAGTATAAAAAATAGGGCCGGGGGTGTAGCGCAGAGGTAGAACGCCCCTGCGTTCAATTCCCGGTACCGCAAAAAAAAAAAAATAGTATTTTCTTCAGAATAATATAATTTTCTCAGAAGTTCTCCTATTCCAAAGGACAAGATTCGTCTTATTTCAAGAGTCTGATTTTTTCTCTCAAGCATATTTGTGGGAACTAGATTGAACACATCACATCAGGATACAGTAGATTAAAAAATTCAATCCAGTGGGGCGTGGTGGCGCACGCTTGTAATCCCAGTACTTTGGAAGGTGGAGACCGGAAGATCCGGGTTCACGGCCAGCCTCAGCTCTCTCTCTCTCTCTCTCTCTCTCCCTGTCTCTCTCTCTCTCTCTCTCTCTCTCCCT
>PVJS01051554.1:0-13930 GCA_004027185.1 Glis glis
GTGGACACTTGCGCCTGTGTGAAAGTGTCAGAGGTCTGGTCCAGCCCCACGGTGCACAGATGAGGAGCCTGAGGCACGAGGAGGGAGAGCGACTTGCACGGGTCCTGGCAAAGTGTGTTCTCTTTCCACCGCTTTTCTCAGCGATTCCATGTCATCTGCAACCGGATCACCCGGGTGCTCATTAAAATGTAGCTTCCTGGCTCCAGCCCCCAACGCACTGCGTCAGATCCTCTGGTGATGGAAGCCGGTATTCCGTGTTTTTAACAAATTCTCCATCGTGCACACTTAAAATGGAGGACTGCTGCACCGGTGTCCCGCAGCTCCAAGACTGCCAGCATCGCTTAGACCTCACGCATACTGGAGCTCTGGAAGAGCCAGGACCCCGGCTCCAACTCTACTTTCATTGACTGCTGATGCTGTGCAGAGGCCAGGCTGCTAACGGCCAGGAAGGAAGAGTTCAGCCACAGCCTTTCTTTAGGATGAGGGACAAGACAGGTGACAACCATCAGGGGCAGGACCCACCATGTTTCAGGATAGCCACAAATCCAGAAGCCAGAGGCTGGGGATGGGGTTCCTTCCTGCCTGCCCTTTCCCCGCCATGCCCTCCAGTAACACCTGCAGGAAAACCGGGTGACAATGAGAGTGGCAAGTCCCCTCTGCCTCCCCCGTCCTGAAGGTAAAGCTCAGAGCAGACAGAGAGGGGCGCAGATGCTGCAAAGTCCAGAGCAGGCAGCGGCTTGTACGTAGGGAATCCCCTAAGGCCTGAGAGCCAGTGGAGCTGAGCAAAGATGCAGGCCAGGCAGGAAGTGGCACCCGCCATGCCCATCTGAGCTGGTGTGAAATCTCCATCAGAGGCGTCTGAAGAGCTGGGCACTATGGCGCACACCTCAGCATCTCAGGAGACTGAGGCAGGAGGATCACAAGTTTGAGGCCAGCCTGAGCAACTTAGAGAGACCCTGTCTCAAAATAAAAAAATAAAAAAGGGCTGGGGGAGCTCAGTGTTAGAGCACCTGGGTTCAATTCCTAATACGGGGAAGGGGAACAAAAGGACCATCAGAAGAGACCCAGACCCGCAGCCACCCATCCTGATGGAATCAGGCATTTTGATTGACCTTGGAGCTTCTGAGAGGAATGTGGGATTTTAATATTCTCAAGGACTTTCTTCCTTTTTCTAGCGTTTTCCAGACACACACACACACACACACACACACACACACACACACACACATGTCTGATCACACCCCTCCCACAGATGACTTTTGTATTCTATCTTCATTTTGGGTTTTTTGTTTTGTTTTGTTTTTCCTATTGTAAAGTCTGTTCTCAAACCTGTGTCTCAAGCCAGGGCCCATGTTCAGTTTCTCTCAGTCACCAGAGCTGGGCACTGAGGCTTCCGTATGTATTAGACAGCGGGAACACAGAAGTGAAAACCATAGCTCTGTCCTCAAGAGCCTAGTGGATATCCCTAGATGATTGCAAATTGGAATAAAAAAAAAGTTCCACAGAACATGAATAGGGAAGGGGCTTGTTAGAGAGAGTCTGTTCAGCCTCCAGAGAGGGCTGATATGACTGAGTAAACGGAGGTACCTCCAGATTGCTGACCAAAGGCATTCTGTGTGAGATCAAGGAAAATTTAGAACATCCTAAAGCGTCATTAAATGTATATAAAAAGTCTTCCAAATTAATTCCCAGTCTCAGAATCCCTCTTAATAAAGTGCTAAAGTGATATAATTTTAAAAGATCTAAGATGAAAATTTTTTTAAAAATGGAAAAGTACTTTTGCATTAAAATTTGTATTCATTTGTTTTAAAAAAGTTTCATGTTACAGTGATTGCTGAAGAGAGACAGATGCTATATTCTCAGCTGCTGCTTCTTCCTGAGTACTCTTCCAGTACAGTGAGGTAGGAAGAGCAAGCATGGAGAACTACTTCTGTAAGAAGTTACAAACTGGTATAGTTTGGATATAAACTGTCCCCCAAGATGCTCATGTGTTAGGCTGTGCTGCCAGGTTCAGAGCCGGGACGTGGCCCCACTCGGGGACTGTATCTGTCCCTGCCCCATCCCCTCCTTGCCTGGCCACCCTGAGTTGAGAGCAACTTGCTCTGAAGCACTGCTGCTGTGGTTCCTGCCTCAAAGCCTATGGTGGACTGACCTATCAAACCGATCCTCAAATAAACCTTTCCTCCTCTAAGTTGTGCTTGCCAGGTATTCGGATCACATCAATGAAAAAGCTGACTAAAGCATAAACCATACTCTGTTTTAAAATGTTCTTGATAGGTAACTACCAACACTGACTTTTGTGGAGGGGCCAATCTATTGCTAAACCTTACTCCTTGTCAATGGAAATGCTAATTCTAGATCATTCCATGATCTAAAATCTTATTTGCATCGAGCCTTATCTAAGGCAGAAGGTAAATTGCTTCTGCTCTGAACAGATCCAGTCTCCAAATCCCCATTAAGGCCATGGTACTCTTCAGGGAGATGAGTCACACACCTGTGTTAGAGGCACACTAAAGAGGGATCTGGGTTTGAGTCTTGACCTTACCAGAACCAGCTGTGTGACCTCGCCAAGTTACTCGAAATCTTTAGGCTGCACTTCCTCATCTGTAAATAGATAAGGAAATTCTTGCTGGAGGATTAAGTAGAATAAAAACCACATATAACAACATGAATGAGTCTCACAAACATAATGTAAGATGAAGCCACTCACAAAAAGTACCTAGTGTATGAATCCATTTATGGACAAAGCAAGAAGTTAAGATAGTGGATACTCTCGGAGAGTAGCCATGTGATATAGGGACTTAGGAGTGCTGGGAATATTCTGATCTTTTACCTGGATGTGGATCCCACATGTTCAGTGCATAAAAATTAATCAAGTCACATATTTCAAACAGAAGAGTAGTGGTGAATAGGGTGAGCATGTAGCAGTTGTCTAGCAAATCTTTGTCTCTACTTGGCTTTCTTTTTTGGAAATTCTGGAGGTTAGATCATATGTTGTCTGTATCGTGAGGGAACACTAGATCTGACTTGTTTGTGTGTGTGTGTGCGGTACTGGGGATGGAACCCAGGGGCATTCTACCTCCAAGCTACACCCCCAGCCCGCTTTTATTATTTTATTTTGAATCAGGGTCTCAGTAAGTTGCAGAGGGCCTCACTAAGTTGCTGTGATTGGCCATGAACCTGCAAGCCTCCTGTCTCAGCCTCCCAAGAACTGGGATTACAAGCGTGTGCCACCACGCCCGGCTTTAGATCTGACATTTTAACTGGATTATATAGTCTATTGATTTTAAGTCACTTGTGTCCGTTAAAGGTCCTCAAAATTAACCCACTGGAGTGGAGAAAAGTGCAAAGCACGTAAAGTAGGGACTGAGTTGCCCTCTGTTTCAAAGCTCCTCGTTTTAAGATTTGAAAGAGCACTTCAGAATTAGGAAATCCCCACCATTCTGACTTGTTTAGTTGAAGAGATAGAAATATGCATATATTCTCTCTCTCAAATCACATCGACATGTTACCCGTCTTGTAAGCCATAATGAAACTTTGACTTGTATGAAAGTTACAAGGCTTTAGATGAATTTCAAGCTATTTTTCAAGAGAAAGAGATCATATTATAATTAGTGACTCAAGAAGTAAAGTGGTCTTACCGCCCTTAAAAAAAGTCTTTCTAAATTGTTAGACCTGGGGTTTCTTCCAGACCTTTTTGGTCTTTGTCAGTAAATGACTTGGCAACCGTCCTTTCAGGAGGCATTGAAATTCATGGAATTCTAATAAAGTAACATTCTTGAAAGAGAACGTGGGTCCCATGCTGCTGCCCTCTTTTGATAATAGAAATCCCAGAGAATGCTGGTGATTTATTTAGAGCTTTCCTAGTTTTTTTCTTTTCTTTTTTTTTAAGTGATTTCCTCTTTAGCTCCCTAATTTAAGGGAGATATCACGCCATCCTGCAGCTTCACTTTAGTATAATTTCACTGAGTGGCATAGAGTGCTCATCAGATCATGGGTAGATCTATGAATACCAGCAAATTAAACATCCCTGTTTACATAGGTGGAGAACAGTAGGGAAAATGGCCATCAACTCATGGTACTCTTTTTAGCAATTCTTATCTGGAGAAAATTGCTTCCCTTTCCTTAGCAGGAAAATGCAGAAGTTACTGCATTATACATAAGGGTAGAAAACTGAAAATTTTCCCATCAAGAACCACAAATCAATAAATCTCATGATCTCACTACTGGTGCAATAATTGAGCTAAATTGTGTTAAACTGGGCAGTGTTCCTGAAGTTCTTTGAAACATGCTCACTGTTTCTTTCAGTAAAATTGAGGGCTGACCTCCATTTATAGGAACAGAGAAGCAAATCTCATAAATACTAATATTCTGTACCAGGTTCTTCGGAGCAGGGCCATTTCACTCAGGCATATGAATGTCCAATGCAGGATTTAACTAAATTGGAAAAGAGGTGGTCTTGGCTGGGAACTCCAGCTTTCCCAATAACCCCACGGCTCTTCCATGGTGTAAAAGTGTGCTATTCAATGAAGATTACTAGTCACCTTTTGGTTTCAATTTTTAGAAAGCAAATATTTAGTAACTAGAAACTCCACACTTGTACAAAGCAATGTTAAAATGGTCTGCAAACATAATTGGGCTCTGTCTTTTAAGAAATTACTAGTTTTTTCGTTTTGTTTATATCTCATACAGAGTTAATGATATGAACAAGTAGATATTTAACACATGATTCTTTTTTTTTTTTGCGGTACTGGGGATTGAACCCAGGGGCATTCTACCTCCCAGCTACACCCCCAGCCCTATTTTTTTATCCTTTATTTTGAAACAGGGTCTCACTAAGTTGCGGAGGGCCTCACTATGTAGCTGAGGCTGGCCACAAACCCGGATCCTCCGGTCTCAGCCTCCCAAGTACTGGAATTACAAGCGTGTGTGACACATGATTCTTGACGATGTTAGAGATTAAAAATCATAACATCCAGTGCCCAGCAGGCATTTACTACACGTGTGGCACTCAGCTAAGTATTTTATATGCATCTTCTCTTGTAATCTTCTCAGCAACCCATCAAAGGAGCTCTTCTTACTATCCCCATTTTGTAGATAAGGAAACTAAAACCAAGGCAACCCACTATTCAAGGATGTGTAGGTGAAAAGTGGAGGAGTCAGGATTTTACCCCACGTTGTCAAACTCCTGAGTCGTGGAAGGGGCCTGAGGTCCCCTTGTTCATCAGCCTCTCCACACACAGGAACCAACCCGTGCTGACGAAGTGAAAATTCTTGTCAGTGGCATCTCCACTAGTTCCAGGCAGAGCTGGGAGCCATCTTCTGATTCCCAACCAACACTTTTCCATTATTCCCCTGGGAGGTCTTTGTGCACGCAGTCGAGGCTTGTCCCGGTCCTCTGCCGTGTGCTTGCCAAATGTAAGTACATACCAGAAACACGAGGATAGGACCCTTTGAGATGCTGGCAGAGGATCCTGAAGGTTAAGGAGAGCAGGAATAGAAGCGTAGAGACGTTTAACAAGTGGGTGTAAATGCATGGGACTGGAAGGAGAGCTTAGCCAACAAGGAGTGGACAGCCGAGAGCTTGTCCCTGGCATGGCACGGACCCAGCGTGCACACAGCAGACAGTGGGTGAGCGACTGACTGACATCAGATTTGTAATTCTCTTTGAAAGAGCAAAGATTACACTTAAAAACTTTGCTTAAAATATTAACTAGAAGTTAGAACTGTGTAGTGTTCAGAGCTGAAACACTAAGTGTGTTCGGCAGCACACCCTCTCACCATCGCCTCCCTTATTATTTTTCTGTTCTCAAACAGCAGTGAACTCCCACATCTTCCTGAGGAAAAGACATCAACTGAGTGTGAGCAGGAGGCGGGGACGGTGAGAGGGCGCGATGCCTGGCATGTTTGCTGTTTACATGATGGCATCGGGGAAGTGGGAAGAGACCACAAGACCTAGGTTCAAGTTCCGTTTGCCTTTCTGCTAGCTGTGTGACCTCAGATGTGTCCCTAACAACTCTCTGAGCCTTAGATCCTAATCTGTAAAATAGGGATGGTTAGACTGAGAATAAAAGCTGAGTGAAACTGGGCACCTGACTGGGCTCTCTGGGGGACGTGGGATTGCAGGTCCTCTCTTCACACGGGCTTCTGCATCAGCCTGCAGCATTTCTTCTCTCTGCTCAGCCCTGGTTCTCCTTGAATGCCCTGAAAATGGGTCTGAAGAGCATGTGTGCTGGCTGCTGAGTTGGAGAACTGGACCTGAGGAACTTTATAGTCTGCCGCTTCTCAGTCCTCTATGCCTTTGCCTTGTGGAAACATCAATCCTCCCAGGGTAATCACAGTGTCTCCAGAGCATGGAAACATCAGAGGACAGCTGGTTCCCTCTGGGCTCACTCTTCAGCATCCGTGGGTTTGTGCCCCGTGGCCTGGCGTCATCATGCAACATTGTGCTTACATCTGATTCTGCCCGTCGCTTGTTCTGACAGAGTTCCCTGCCCATCTGGAATAGGTGTCGCATACTGGCCTGCACTTATAAATGCAATTAAAAATAATCTTGTTGTTAAAAACAACTGTTAAAGGCAAATAGGATTTGGATCAGATCACATAAAACAATTTTGAGCAATAAACTAGTGGTGATTTGATTCATGAATCTGTCATTTCAAAGCATTTGCCATCTTGAAAAAATAGAAATTCCTTTACAAATATACATATGGCAAAAAACATGCAGTGAAACTCTTAATCTTATAGTACTCATAAAATCGTTATGGTGAAAGGCTGTGAGCCTCTAAGGTGTTGAATATCATCTTCAAGGTAAGGTAATGTACTGACACATACCTCCCCGTACCAGACAGCCTTGAAGTAGAGGCGCACTCCGCAGGAGTGAGCGCGGGGCACGGCGCCCTGTTCATACTGCGCACACTGGTCAGGAAGGCCCGAGGGCCTGGCTCAGGACGTGCCATTCTTCCACACTCCCGCAGGAGTGAGCGCGGCACGCGCGCCCTGTTCACACCGCGCACACTGGTCGGGAAGGCCCGAGGGCCTGGCTCAGGACGTGCCATTCTTCCACACTCCCCGCAGCGGGGAAAGCCAGTTATGGGTAAGCGTTGGGAACCACAAAATAGTAGGGAGGCAAAAGCATAAAAAGGGGCTGCCTTTTGACTATTTATTTGGAATTTCTCTTTGACAACTAAAGTTCCAGTGATGGCTCAAACTCTTAGTTTCCCACTGCGTTAGAAACATCTTTTCATTATACTCTTTACAATTGTCATGTCACTATAAACAGAAATGAAACATCATTGAAAGGTGCCACTCTTGGAGAATGAGCCAGGAGTATCACATGCTCACGTACTTCCCTCCTGAGGAAGCAGCTCCGCTTTCCATCTGACCTTCCCAGCGAGGCCGCCTGGGTCAATCACGTGGGGCCTCAGTGGGCAGTGTGGGACGAGGCTGTCTGGCTGCACAGATCCCTTTGGAAGTGGCAGACAGGTGCTGTTCCATCCAGTTTTTTTTTTTTTTCGTTTATATTGGTGCATTGTAGTCATACATCATGAAGAAGTTCAGAGCCATAGAGACATACATGCACACAGCACTAGGTGAGCTTCCCCCGTGCCACCCTGCTCCCTCCCCTTCCCCATACATGACATTGAGATTGCCATTGATGATTTTTTATATGTACTTTGTGTCAACTGAAGTCAGTTGGACAATGGCTTCATGTTCAGGACTGTCCCGGGCACTGGGGAGCAGGGAGAAGGTTGGAGATGTCCCCTGCCATTGTAGAGCCGATGGTCCCAGGAGGAGAGGGAAGAGGTGTGGGGACAGCCAGCAGGAAGGCGCTGAAAGCTCAAGAGTGATAATGGGAGAGTCCTGTCGGGGATGGCCGGGCTGGAAGAGGGACTGATAAGAGCCTTTGGGTTGATGCAGGTGATGGGAGAGGGAGTTCTGGCAGATCAGCAGGTTTGCAGGGATGTGGACCCGAGACGCCTTGCTAGTCCACGTGTTCGAATGTGAGCCGGCTACTTACTTGTATCTGTCAGTGGTGCTTCTGCCTGACTGGCTCAGAGAGGATATGGAAGCTCTTTCAGTAGGTTTAGGTTGCTGGCTCCTTGAGATCAAAGACTGTATCTTTTTCTTCCTTTATTACCCTCCACCATGCCTGAGAGAGTTTTTTTTTTGTAGTGACAGTAGTGTTTATATCACTACAAACTATATTTACTGAGTGTTTGTAGCCCCAAGAAACCCTTTTCAGTAATGACTCCCATGCCCTTCATATGACCTTTAAACATTGTGCGTGCATTTTTGTCTGCCTGCCCCCTTGCTCTATGGCCCACACTGCCCCATGTGTCTGTGGTCATGCTAGTGCGTCTCACTCAGGTGTGATTTGGATTGGTGGAGTGGGGCAGAAGGCCAAGCAGGAGACGCCAGCAAGCCCAGTTGGTGGGGAAGTTAGTAGAGATGGGCATTAAAAAAAAACACGTAATACTAAGCCCTTCAGACATTTGAAAGGTTAAATGATGTAGATTATGGATCATGGTGGAAGGAAAAATAAAAGTAGAAGGATTATCAAGAAGAATCTGAATTGGACAAATTAAATTCATAGATTGAACCACAGTACAATTATTTGCTTGGTGTTGAAATTACTACTGACGGTTGAAGTTTGAATACCTTTGTACTTACCTACGTACCTTTCTCATGTTAGAATAACGGTGACACCCTGGGAACCTCAGGTGCGCCATGCCTTGTGAGTGTCAGAATGGCGATACCCAGTGTTTGATTTTCCCTCTTGCTTTCTCACTACAGGAAACAGCAGAAATAGCCCCCCGCCCTACGGGTTTCATCTCTCACCAGAAGAGGAAATGAGGAGACAGCGGCTTCACAGATTTGACGGCCAGTGAGGCGGCACAGCATCTTGGGAAGACATGGTCCAGCTGTGTAGTTATCGCCCATTTGGTTCACTCCCCGAACCCCTAATTAGTTTTAAACCCAAACAGAGTACACCATTGTCATCCCAGATTGCTCCTGTCTGCTGTGGACCATCACCCAATGGCCCCTGTGGGTCTAGACTCATGCCAGACTGACTTGCCTGTGGCTTGGGAAGGCAGCTCACAGCTTTCCAGGAGTGGTCCTTCTCCTGCCCTGCTCTCTGTCCTGAACAGAAGGTCCCTTCCTCGCGATGGGGACCAGCTTCCACATTCCTCCCCTCACTCCTGACTCAGTGGTGCGTCTGTCTTGTTTGGCTTCTGGAGACCACGACCTTCACCAGGTTTCCTTTCCACGAGTTGGGAAGATCAGTCCCTCCTTGTGCCTGGAGTGCTGGATGCTCGACTTGGCAGGCAGCACAGCACCGTCTCCTCGTCCTCCTGGCGTGTTGCCATGGTGACTGTCCAGGAAGAGGATGTGGCTCCCTTCCCAGTGTGCTGTTCCAGGCCTCTGTCTGGGTGATGTTTACAGTGTGGTTGCTTTGCTCTTGTATTGCTCTGCCCATACAAAAATGCCTTTGACTGAAGAAGCATAAGAAAGACCTAAGTGGAGAAAACACCTGCCCGCTCCAGTAGGTATTGGGTGGCACCGCAATACGAGTTCACAGTGGCCGTGTGTGGACTCGGGAGATGGGACTTGTCATCTGACTAGTCAGCAGAGCCGCAGCTGCCACACAGTGGACTGATCACCGGAAGTCCTTCCTGCAGGAAGTATTTTTTTCTCATAAAAGTGCCTCTTAATTGGCCACTGTAACTGCCATTTGTCTTTGATGAGTGTCCAAAACGTGCTCCAGGGCCCTGCAGTGTTACGATACCCGGATGTCCGTCCACGCCCAAGTCCTCTAAGGCATTTCCTGTTACTTGTGTCTCATGAATAAAAGGACAAAGCCAGAGCATCACTAATGTTTTATTGTCATGGAGCTGTTTCATTTTTAAAGAGAGTGGAAGCAATACAGGATCTTCCTATTTTGACTTATCTATCACATATACAGTTTTTGATTATGAAAGTATTAGATGTGCCTTCTATATGCATAAAGCAAACATCTAGAAGGAATTATACCAAATGTTAGCAGAGGTTATCTTTGGGGGTGGAGTACATGGGATTTTCTTTTTTAAACAGGGTCTCACTAAGTTGCTAAGGACCTTGCTAAGTTGCCAAGGCTGGTCTTGAATGAGTGATCCTCCTGTCTCAGCCTCCCAAGTACTACAGGGATTATAGGCGTGCACCACCATGCCCAGCTAGTACATGGGATCTTCCTTCCTTCCTTCCTTCCTTCCTTCCTTCCTTCCCTCCCTCCCTCCCTCCCTCCCTCCTTCCTTCCTTCCTTCCTTCCTTCCTTCCTTCCTTTTTTTTTGATACTAGGGATTGAACCCAGAGGCATTCTACCTCCAAGCTACACCCCCAGACTGGTTTTATTTCTTATTTGGAAACAGGGCCTCACTAGGTTGCTGAGAGCCTCACTAAATTGCCAGTGCTGGCTTCGAACCTGGGATCTTCCTTTCTCAGCCTCCCAAGTACTGGGATTACAAGTGTGCACCACCATACACAGCTTCTTGCTTTCTCTTTTTTACAGTTTCATGTTGCTGTTTTTAAAAGTGTATATATTACTTTTACGGTCAGGAAAACTGGTTCAAGAAATATATAACTAGTGAAACAGACTTAAGTACTATGTGTCCGTTGAGAAAATTCATAAAATAAACACAAATACATACACAATTTTAAAATCACCAATTAGAGGTACCCAGGATTAACATCTTGGGGGTATTGCTTTCTCAATTTTTTTTTTTTTGGCATACATTTGACAGATTTGAGCATAGTGACTATGCAGTTTTGTATCCAGGTCCTAATCTGAATTTACCTGGGAGAGGCCTTGACACTTGCATATAAATGAGCTAAGAAAACCACTGGTGTCCAGAGAGTACTCTACCCACTGGAGGACACCATGACACCTGATCTCCTTGGTTTAATTGAGAATTGATGTAAAACTACAGCTTGTTGATTATATGAATTGTACCTGTGAATCTGGTAGCTTTAAACATATTTAAATTAAAATGTTCAAAAACTAAATCATTCCTGTCTTCCATATAAATTTGATTTCCATTACCCCAATTAGAAGTACCCTCTTTTTTCTTTATCGTGTGTGTGTGTGTGTGAGTGTGTGTGTGTGAGTGTGTGTGTGTGTGAGTGTTGGTACCAGGGATTGAACCTAGAGGCTGGCTTTGAACCTGTGATCCTCCTGTTTCAGCCTCCCAAGTACTGGGATTACAGGTGTATGCCACCATGCGTGGCTCAGAAGTAACTTTTCTTTTATGCCATCTTTTCATAGCACATAAAAATTACGCTGTAACACTTATCCCTTGCCACCATCATCATTATTTGTGCATAACTACACCAAGATGTGCCTTCTACAAGGGAGTGTGCATGCTGATACCCTGGAATGAGCGATAATGGGCTTGCCTGAACCAGTACTTACTCTTTTCAGTGTTCATTTTTTTATTTTATTTTTTCCTCTATGATAAGGAATCCCCGAAGTTATGCCAACAAACTGGAATTTTACTGAGAAAGATAAAAGCACGTGCATTAAACTAATTATCTGTAACAGGGAATAAGAATTGAGTGGTGATTTTTAAATTTGGTTTCTTTTTTTTAATAGTAGTTTCCTTATTGTCTGTTATGCACCCAGTTCCCATATTTGGTGTGGTCGGTCAACTTAAGAGACCTTTTAAATTCAGAATCTTTTGGTTCTCAGAAAGAAGGAGTAGTTAAAATTGCTTCTTCTTAATGACTTTAAATGTATGGCCTGTGATTCCAAAATTGTACATAGTAATGTTCAAACCTCCTCCTCCTTTATAAATGCCTGCTGCTGAAACTCGAAGGAAGCAGTAAATAAGTTTAGTAGCGCTGGGCCAGTCTACACATTTGGCTCATGCTCTCCTTGGGGAGTAAGCTAAAGGAACGTGAGAGATGGCACCCGCCACACACAGTGGACCTTAAAACAGGGCAGGCGAGGGGGTGGTAAACCGGAGTCCGTGTTCCCAGTCCTCGTTTCTCTTGAGATATCCAGTAAAGAAAATATTTAATTAGTCACTCTAAAAATGATCATTTCTTCCTTCCCATGAATCATTTCCTAATTTTCTTTTCTTTCTCTTTTTTTAAAAAATTGTTTTGGCCCCTAATATGTCATTTCAGAATCACAGACTCTCAGCCTAGAAGGGCCGTAAGATCTTTGAATTCATTGTTCTGCTCGATACGTAAGATACCTCTTCATTTAGTTCTACATGCAGCTGCCAGGTTAGGCTTCCAGAATCTTCTTTTGCAGTGTCACTCGTCATCTCAAATACCTCTTTATTGTCCGTCTTTTGCCAGAGGATAAAGGTCAGAGTGATCGCCATCGATGTTTAACAGAGCTGGCTCACTGTTCTCCCCACTGGCCCTGAGTGCTTCGGATCCCAGGACCTTTCTGTGCTGTGTTTCACATGGAACAGCCTTTTCCTCTCGGCCTGTCCTCATCCTCCTCCTCTTGCCCCTGGCTGAGGCCTTTTCCAGACACCTCAGCCCCAGATGATCTTGCCCCTTCAGACCGCTGCCCTCCTCAGGTGTGTATCACACGATTCCCACACTCCACTCGCCATGGCTGGTTCTCCTGCATGTAATGGCTTCCTCTGTAGGCGGTGTGCTCCACCAGGACTGGGACCATGACTGTGTCTCTGTCTCTCTGCACAGTGTCTGGAGCAGAGCTTTGTTTGGAATCTTGGAACCAAGAAGTGCTTGAGGCTCCACACAGAGAGAAGCTCATCTTTACTACCACCAGTGGCACATCGAAGTGCTGCTCCAATTTCAGTGTGCACACTTACATGATTTAGTGTGCGTGTTATAAAGCAAACTGGCTGGGGACTAGAGTAACATTTTACTACTCAATGTAAATGTTTCTTTTTTCCAAACAGATAGATAAAAATAATTACTGGTTGAGTTTCATTTTTAGTGATAAAATGATAAGCAATATATAATGACGGAAGATGCCAGCTACCCCCTAGAAATAATGACAGGAAGTGCCTCGTGTCCAATGTGAGAATTCAAATGCTAAGTTGGCCTGTGCTGCAATGACTGAGCTTCCAGGTAAGGGTGAAGAGGGGTTTCCAGATCATTCTCCACCTCAGAGCAGTTCCCCTGGATGGCTGACTTTGGGTGCTAGTCTGTGGTCTCCAAAGGCCTGGCAGATTTTCAGTTGACCCTGAGGCCTCCTGGGTTCCCCCAAAATAGCCATGGCCTTCTGAATTCCACACCTCCATCCCTCCAGAAGAGCTTAGGAGTTTCCAGGCTGAGCTGGGGGGCTGCCTGAGGACCCATGGCAGGGGGCTTGGCGGTGACAGCAGCAGTCCAGGGCAGCAAAGCGAGGTCTGTGTGGACCCCACTACTTTCTAAACTGGCTATAAATGGAGGTAGCTTGTGGGAGGCCATGGTGTAGCAGGTAAGAGCATTGTCTATAGCAGTAGGCAGAGCAGGGTTCAAGTTCTAGGTGCTGACTCGATGACCTGGAGCAGGTTGCTTACTTCCTCTAAAACTCAGCTTCCTTGTGTATAAAATAGAATGGTCGTGGGACTGAGAAGGAGCACAGATGATAGGGCTAATATCATTCCTGTCACATAGTAGATTCTCAAGAAATGTTAAATATTATTTCCCTATCAGATAAGAGTTTGAACATAATACTATTGAAGTTCCCTTGCATTTAAAAAGGTAAGTCCTTGAGCCGGGCGTGGTGACGCACGCTTGTAATCCCAGTACTTTGGGAGGCGGAGACCGGAGGATCCGGGTTCGCGGCCAGCCTCAGCTCTCTTGCTCTCTCTCTCCCTGTCTCTCTGTCTCTCTGTCTCTCTGTCTCTCTCTCCTTAGTGAGGCCCTCCGCAACTTTGTGAGACCCGGTTTCAAAATAAAGTATAAAAAATAGGGCCGGGGG
>PVJS01051555.1:0-13938 GCA_004027185.1 Glis glis
GCAAAAAAAAAAAAAAAAAAAAGAAAGTGGAATTTGAGATGAATTTGAGAGCTTGCCCACAGGCCATACATGGCAACCAAAGGCACCATTGTCAACTTTGAGTGCCACAGAAAAAGTTACCAAATTAACCTCTGTTAATTGCAGATTAATCCTTGCCATCAAAGTGTAGCAGGGGCTTTGCCTGTGGAAACTGCTTCTCTGATATTTGAGCCCTGGGGAGAGGAAGGGAGGCAGCTGCCTGGGGCTGAAACTGTTTCCTTCCTCAAGAGAAATGATCTCCCAATGGGCAGGATCCTTCTCGTTAAGCCCCCCCAAAACAGCTCTCCAAACTTTCTGAGAGGATTTAAGTAGGCGAATTTCATTACAATTTTAAACAGGACCACAAGTTCCTGTAATTCTTATTGTTTTGTGACTATATTACACTTGAGAAAATTCTTCCCCTTATAAATATGAATGAACTTTTAGGTAGTGGTGAGATTAACCATTTGCTCGTCATAGTCCAGGCAAATGGATCCCAAGACGTTGTTTCCCATTTCACTTTAATTCCGTGATTCTTTTTTCTGCCACTGGACAGATATTTTAAATTTGTACGGCTCTCAAACTGTCAATCTTTCCATTTTCATTTCCTCGCTGCTTTAGAGCTGAGGAAGATATCAGCCCGCAGAATACTTATAAATATTCCATTCTGTTTTGTGTTGTTCTTACTGTGACTGGCTTCTTTTTTACTCCTCCATCCTGAGAGTTTATTTTGGAATATGGCACAGGTTTGTGTCTTTTGTTCCAAATGTCTGTACATCTTTTTATAAAAGCAGTCTTTTCAAAATAATTTTGTAAACAACACTTCTATTTCTCTTATTTGGAGATGCTATATATATCACATTTTCTGCTATATATATATATACATATATATACACATTTATATATATGTGAAAATATACACAGACACATATGTATATATGGGTTTATTTTCTAGGCTTTATGCTGTTCTTTGGGGTTATATTTCTTTTTTTTCCCTTTTCCTTTGTTTTTTAAACTGTTAATAAAAATGACTTTTTAGCCGGGCATGGTAGTGCACGCACCCAGTACTTGGGAGGCTGAGACTGGAGGATCTGGGTTCGTGGCCAGCCTCAGCTACTTGTGAGGCCCTCTGCAACTTCGTGAGACCCGGTTTCAAAATAAAGAATAAAAAATAGGGCTGGGGGTGTAGCTTGGAGGTAGAATGCCCCTGGGTTTAATCCCCAGTACCGCAAAAAAAAAGGTTGTTTGACTGAAGTCTCCAAGCTGGCAGGCACTGGGCTGGTGGTACAGAGACTAGCAAGCCATGCGTGGGCCCCCAGGACATCAAAGAAAGGGGGGAAGGCAGGTGGCTACTTAATGTCCTTTGGGCCACTTTCAGAGGACCTTAGAAACAGATATAAAAGAATGAGCAGCTTGGAGAGGCAGAGCGCTGTGTAGAGGGAACCTTGATCTTGTTTCCCCCGCTGCAGTTTATTTACTCACTTACTTATTTATATAATTGACACAGCAATTGTACATATTTATGGGATACAGTGCAGTAATTCAATACATGTATGCAATGTGTAATATCACATCTGGGCAATTAGCATTTCCACCTTCTTACACATTTATCATTTCTTTGTGTTGGGAGCCTTTGAACGCCTGCCTTCCAGTTCTTTATGAAAGACATAATAAATGGTGGTAAACTATAGTCACCCTTTTGTACTGTGGAACACTCGAACTTTTCCCTCCTATCTAACTACATTTTAGTTTCAGTCATCCTAACTTCCTCTATCTAACCTCTCTAGATCCTGCTTCGCCTCTGGTAACCTCTCTTCCACTCTCTCCCTCTATGAGATCAACTTCTTTTTAGTTTCCATGTACGATTGAGAACATGTGGCATTTGTCTTTCTGTGCCTGGCCTCTTGCACGTAACCTAATGATCTCCACTTCCACCCATGTTTCAGCCAATGGCAAGGATTTCCTTTTTGGTGGACCCATAGTATTCCATTGTGTATATATACCACGTTTTCTTTATTTTTCTGTCAATGTGCATCTCAGTTGATTGCATATCTTGGCTATTGTGAATAGTGCTTCAGTAAACAGAGGAGTGCAGGTAGGTATGTCTTCCATATACTGATTTCATTTCCTCTGGATATACATCCAGTAGTGAGATAGCTGAATCATATGATAGTTTTGTTTTTAGCTTTTTGAGGGACCCCATACTGGTCTTCATAATGGCTGTACTAATTTACATTTTTACCAACAGTTTATAAGAGATCCCCTTTCTCTGCATCCTCACCAACATTTGTTGCTTTTTGTCTCTTTGGATGTGACCATTCTAACTGAGATGAGATGATATCTTGTTGTGGTTTTGATATTCAGTTCCCTGATGATTAGTCATGTTGAACATTTTTCTTATACTTGTTGGCCGTTTGTACATCTTCTTCTGAGAAATGTCTCTCCAGATAATTTTTCCATTTTTGTATTTTGAATGAGTTTTTTTAGTTATTTGTATATTCTAGATACTAATATTTTGTCAGATGAATAGTTTGAAAATATTTTTCTCCCATTCTGTAAGTTGTTTCCTCACTGTTGATTTTTTTGTCTATATTTGCTTTTGTTTCTTTGTACTTTTGGTGGTCTTATAAAAAATAATTATACCAATGTCTTGAAGTGTTTCTCCTATGTTTTCTCTTAGTAGCTTCATGTTTTACATTTTGGTCTTTGGTCTGTTTTGTGTTGGTTTTTGTATATGATGAAAGATATAGAGGTCTAGTTTCATTCGTCTGCATGTGGATGTCCAGTCTTCCTAGCACCACTTATTAAAGAGGCTGTCCTTTCTTCATTGTATGTTTTAGTCACCTTTATAGGAAGTCAGTTGGCTGTAGATATGTGGATTTGTTTATTTGTGATTCTCTACTCTGTTCTATGCTTCTGTTGGTTGTTTTTTTTATCTAGTGCCATAGGATTTTGGTGATTGTAGCTTTGTAGTATGTTTTGAGATTGGGTATTGTGATGTCTACAGTATTTTTCTTTTTGCTTAAGATCATTTTTGGCTATTCAGGATCTTCTGTAGTTCCGTATGAATTTTAGGATTTTTTTTATGTGTGCGTGTGTGAAGAATGCCATTGTTATTTTGATGTGGATTGACTTTGATATTAATGATGAGCAGGAATTTTCTCTCTAAAGAGAAGGCAGGGCATTTGAGAAAGAGAATAGCAAGTAAAGTGCTAAGGAGCTAAGCTTGTGAAAAAGCAAAACAATCATTAATTACGGATGGGAGGAAGTTCTTGAAGAAAAAAATTGTAATTCCATGAACTCTATGGCTCAGAGAAACTGAAAATGTTCTTGGATTTGGGGATTAGTGGAACTGGAAACCTTGGCTAGAGCATAGCGTTTTCAGAGTGAACTATGAGAGCAAAGTTTATCATGGAAAAGAGGAGGCCAGATTGTGCAGTGCTTCAAGTTCCAGCCCTGTGTTGGAGTGGGGACTTTATCATTGTCATTAAATGCCCTTCAAGCATTTGAGGTGAGATGGTATTAGTGTTATGAGCCCCCCTTTTAAAATAATAATAACTGTGGCAGAAATGTGCAGGTTGGATCAGAGGAGGTAGAGGCTGGTATCAGGATGGCTAAATATAAGTCTCTTCTCCAGTACCCAACATTTACTGAGAGCCAACTGTGTACTAAGCAGAGAGAGAGAGAGAGAGAGAGAGAGAGAGAGAGGAGGGATTCTAATAATACGGTGAGCATTTTGTTTTATTATTATCCTGCTGGATGATCACACAGAAATTGTTTCTCTTCAGCACACTCAGGACTAGGCTGGGGTGAAATGGAAGGGCTAGAATCAAGAAAAACTTCTGAAGTTCAACAAAATGAAACAATTAGGTGGCTATGGATGAAGTGGGGAAGGAAGGAAGGAAGGAAGGAAGGAAGGAAGGAAGGAAGGAAGGAAGGAAGGTTGATTGTTTCTGGCTTGGGAGATGGAGGGGAAGAGACTAGCAGAGAGAATCCTGCAGTGGTTCATGTTTTGTGAGGAAGGTCGCAATTCTTCTTATTCAAGGTTCCCCACAGTTTGTGTTTTCTTGAAGTAACCACATGATAGGAATCTGTCCAGCTTTATTCATTATTTGGCTGGATACCTACTCTTTTTTTCTTTTTTTTTTTTTGCAGTACTGGGGATTGAACCCAGAGGCATTCTACCTCCAAGCTACACCCCCAGGCCTATTTTTTATTCTTTATTTTGAAACAGGGTCTCACAAGTTGTGGAGGGCCTCACTAAGTACCTGAGGCTGGCCGTGAACCCGCAATCCTCCTGTCTCAGCCTCCCAAGTACTGGGTAGCGTGCACCACCACGCCCGGCCCTGGATACCTACTCAAGTTTCCCTCCCACTTTGAAAAACACGTACCTGATTATTGTCACTGACTGAGCCTTTTTGTCTGAATCCTTCCTCTGATAATAGATGCCCTGTATCTCACAAGTTGGTTTTCAAATAGAGTAAAAATGCCTTAAAGAAGGTAGAACATCCTGGGTATATGTGTGAGAGAGGATGTAACATTTGGCGACATCAGTGTCCAGACAAGGCTTTATAAACCCCCACTCATTTCCCTCACTGAGAGGCACCATTCTATATCATATCATGGCATATTAAGCTCTCTGCTAGCCCAAATATCTCGTAACATGAGGGAGGGTCTACCTAGGAGCACAGAAATCTGTCTATGCTTATTAAAGCTACTGCTGAGATCCCTGTACACGTTTTATAGCATGCCTCCTTCTCGCAGACCACGTACATAATTTATGGGCAGCTCCGATGGCTGTTATCTTCACTTTCTCCTTTGGCCTCCTGCTTATAAATCCAGATGTCAGGTTTCTGTGGAATTCATTTCGCTTCAATCAGAAAGTCTCCTCTTTCCTTTGTTGCTGCAAATTCTAATCTGTTGTACCCCAGGCATGTCTGCTCTGAACACAGGCATCGTGAGACATCTGCGGATCATCCTCATGTTGTGTCTAGCGAAGGGATGCATGTTGGGGAGTGATGTCTGGGTTGACCATGGAGATTTGGCAATCATCTGAGTGCAGTGGCTATTTGAGGGGTGAGTCTGTGTGAGTATGTGAGTTGTGTATGTGGGTTATGGTGTTAGCATGTAATGGGATAAATCTACTCATTGGTAGATTTAGACCCAACTCAAGTTTCCCTCCCCCTTGAAAAACACATATCTGATTATTGTCACTGTGATTGAACCTTTTGGTCTGAATTCTTCCTCTGACAATAGATACCCTGTGTCTCACAAGTTGGTTTTCAAATAGAGTAAAAATGCCTTCAAGGATGTCAAGCATCCTAGGTTAAACTTTTCTCTTTCACAGACTTGGGCACAGAAGCTAGCTGTCCCATAAATACTTGTTGGTTGAAATAATAAATAGGTGCATGTTCAGGAGTGTCTCAGAATCACTAACCACAATAATTATTCCTTTTTATTGACTGACTTTTATGTTTTTGTCACTGTGCTGCATGTTTTATTGATCTCATCTAAATTTAACCACCCTCTGAAGTAGCTGTGACCATCCGGTTTTATAAATGAGGCAAGGGGGGGGCGCTTAGAGAGGTTAAGCAAACTGTCTGAAGTCACACAGCTAGTGTGGAGATGGGACTCAATTCCATTTCTCTGTGCATCTTCGAGGGCCATGAATGTCCCTCCACACCACCACCACTTTGCCCTGTAGGTTATTCCTATGTTGTTATGTATTAGGAAACTGAACCCAGAGAAGTTAAACATGGAAGGTTATTCCATGTTGGCAGAATGGGACCTTCTACAACATGCTAGTATTGCCAGACACAAAAGAAATTGTGGGTTTTAGTGAAAAAGGATAGTTTCTTTGAGGAATTGTGTGTATGTGTGTGTGTTTTGCTTTAGTTTTCTTCTCTTTGACCTTTTTTTATGTGTGTGTGTGTGTGTGTGTGTGTGTGTGTGTGTGATGCTGGGAATTGAACCCAGGGGTGTTCTATCTCTGAGCTATACCACCAGCCCTATTTTATTTCTTATTTGGAAACGAGGTCTCGCTAAATTGTTGAGGCTGGCTTCAAATCTGTGATCCTCCTGTCTTAGCCTCCCAAATACTGGGATTATAGGCATGCGCCACCACACCTGACTCTCTTGGCCCTTTTTTAAGTCTTCCAACTACAAAATTCTAATATTGATGGGTCTGGGAGTTGAATTTGATTAACTTATCCTTTATGACATCCTAATACCTTGTGTGATAGAGTTGAAACCGTCTTTAAGGAATGCAGTATTTTTATATAACTCAGAATAAAACAAAGTGTATACTATCATTAAGTTTAGGAAAGTTATTGCCATAGAGTTTATTTAGCCAGAGGCCTAGCTAAATAAAACTTAATTTGCTAAAGCTGGTACTCTCCCAGTCGTGGATGGAAGAGTGATGCAGAAGGGAATATGCAGGTGGGGGTGCCTGTCCTTTAATATGTAAGGGCAATGCCATTCATGATGTATAAGTGAATGTGTGTGAATATTGGTCCCACTTTTATGGGTGCCCTACATCTGAGGAGGACATCTGGGTCACTTAATGAGAGTTTTGCAAAAGTTCCAGGGTATGGACTTGGCAATTTGAAGTCCAGTTCCAGATTTGTTTCTTACTAGCTGTGTGACCTTGGACAAATTATTTAACTTCTCTGGGTTCAGTTTCCTAATACATAAAATGGTGATGCAATATCAACTTTATTGAATTGTTGTGGGGAAAATATCTTCTCATGTATTCATTCACATCTGATCATTAAATGTGACTTGCAGTTCTTTTTTAAAAGACCCTTCACCATACATACCTCTTATCTTTAAAGCACCTTGCATTAAATGACAGAATCTTCAGGAAAATAGCTACCTGAAAAGTGATGTATTAGTCCATTTTCTGTTGCTAAAACAAAAGACCCGAGGTTGGGTACTTTATAAAGAATTTATGCAGCTCACATTTGAAGGCTGAAAGCCCAAGACTGGGTGGCCCCATTTGTTCAGCTACATATGGTAGAGAGGCAATGAGGGAAGCAGCTGTGTGCAGAACAGGGTGATCTCAGGGTGAGACCAGGTGCTAGCATGATTCAGGGGCTCTTTTATAATATCTCATTCTCTCCAGAACTTACTCCACAAGACCAGCATTAATCCCTTCCAAGGATAATGACCCAGGACATAACTACCTTACACTAAGCCTCACCTTTCAAGTGTTCTACCACCTCAACAAGAGCACACTGGGGCCAAGCCTCCAGCACATGAAACAAACCACATCCAAACCATGGCCAGCGATGAGATACCTGTATATCTTGTGTTAGTATAGAAAACCCAAATCTAGGGTCATGGGTACTACTTTGTCCCCAAGTCAGCACAGAAATCCAGAAGACACAGCCTGAGACAGACACCGGGGCCACGGCGAGAGCCTGGGAGGGCTTGTTCCTTCCTGCGGCTCCTCCTGGGCCTGGATCAGAAGGCACAGTTTCATGTCACCATGGCTAACGTACTAAGGAGGGTTCAGACCTAGGACGGGTGCTCTGAGGTCATGGAGGACTTTGTGGAAGCTGCTGGGACAGGATCATCTTTATCTTTTGCTTCTACTTGACCATGATTAATAGTAGTCAGGTCAAAAGTAATAGTATAATATGCTGTTTTTATGTTTTTTTACAAAGTAAAATGATTTTTTTTTCCATGAAAAGGACTAAATATGAAAGGACACATTTTAGAGTCATGTTTTTCAAAGTGAGGTCTTTGGCGCTTATTAAAAATGTAGGTAGCTGGGCCCTATGGAGGTCCTGGTTTGCAATCTTGGTTACTTGGTTACTTGCATGAGTTAACTCCTCACATTCAGAATTCTGCAGGGATGAGAGCCCCAACACTGTCTTGGGGCTGCCTGTGTTTCCAGTGAGGCTGGGATTCTGAGACTTTCCCTGACACTGCTGCAGTGTGGCTGAGAGGGGGCCTTGGCAGGGGCAGCCATAGCTGGAGAGAGGGGAGGGAGTCCGCTGCCTCCTCTTCCAGGTCCCGTTGGGCTCTGGGTAGCCAAAAGAAACCCCTTTGTTACCTTACCAGATGCTCCCGTCCTGAAACCCCAAACTGTCATAGTCGAGAGGCAGATTGGACCATTTTCATCATCATTTCCTGCCAGTTATGAAAATATGGAATCTTGGAATAAGTATGATTATTCAAACAGGGGTCTGGAGCATTCTTTGGGTAAAAGTATCCGAAACTGCCAAAGTGAAATGTAGATGCTCCCATAGGCTCTACAACCCCACCCTGTTAAAGACATCTAGTCTTTCCACACCAATGGCTTTTGTCAAAGCCCAGACTGTTGGTGCTCAGCCTCAATTGCTGATGGAAATCACCAGGGGAGCTTTTAAGACTTGGGATCCCCAGAGCATGCCCTGGAGCAATTAAATCAGAATCCTGGGTGGGTAGGTGGAGCCTAAGCATCAGTGTTAACACTTAAACAAACAAACAAACAAACAAACAAACAAACAAACAAAAACACCTCCCTGGGCGACTCCAGTGTCTCCTTTGCAAGATGGAGAATCAGTGGGTCTATGATGTTTCTGCAAATGTGATTCTTGAACAAGCTGCACTGACGTCTTCAGGGCTGCTGCTTAAAAATGCCGTGTCTTGGGCCCCCGCTACAGATTTTGCAGACTAGGACAGACCCTGAACAGCTGCGTGTTTAACAAAACTCCTGAATGATTCATATTTAAAATTTTTGAGCATCCTGGGTTCTTCCATTTTCTGAGAATTTCCATAAGTGGAGGCAAGTGGAAGAGAAATGAGAATCAGGACAGGGCAGGGGTTCCGTGCTTTGGGAATTCACTGTACAGTTGGGTTCTGCATCCATGGATTCAACCATCTTCATATCAAAAATGTTTTTTAAAAAACTGCATCAGTATTGAACATGTAGAGACTGTTTTCTGTGTTGTTATTACATAAGCGATATAGTATAAAAACTATTTACATAGCATTTACATTGTATTGGGTATTATAAGAAATCTATATATGACTTAAAGTATACAGGAGGATATGCATAGGTAAATGCAAGTGTCAGGCTATTTTATATAAAGGTCTTGGACATTGATGGATTTTGTTGTCCTTGGGGAGTCTGGGAGCCAATCCCCCGTAGATACCAAGGGACAACTGTACTTATTTGTTGGTTTATTTTGTGTCACTGCCTTCCCTTCCCACTTGTCCCTTCTCATCTCCTATTCCAGAGTGTATCTATTTCTTTACTAAATGAAAAATGAATAGAAATCAACCTCAGTTTGAATTATTTTCCTCTTAGAATTTGGAAATACCCTATGATATGGTTGGCAACACTCTGGGATATTTCAAATATAGTGAGCCAGGGTAGAAAAATGGATACGCAGCAGAAATTCTGTTTGAACCAAGAGGGGCATCCTAAACAAGATGGAGGTCAAAGACTTAGCTGGTTTTTAAGAAAGCCCTCCACTTCTGGAGGCAGAGCCAACCTGGCTGCTTAAAAGCTTATGAATTGGCAAAGTCAATTTAATCTCTTATTGGGACCTGGAAGGATCCCACTTAACATACGTTAAGATGAGGCTGCTCCCCCTCCATTTCTGTTCTAGAGTGCTTTCTGGATGTTTCAATTTCTTGCATGGGGAACTTGAAACCAGTGGATAGAAACCAATGTCATTCTTGGCCTATTTATGCAAATGAATCTGTTTTGTGGCCTGTTTACAACCTCCAGGGTCACTGAGTTCCAAATTCATATTCCCCAGATGTAGATGTGACTCTGGGACATGGAATTCTTGGTTTATTAGCTGACATCAAACCAGTGCTGGGATTTCCAGCAGTGGTTGTTCTTGCTCCTGCAGACCTTTGATAGCTGATGTAAGGATTGTAGCCACTGTGGGAGCAGTCACTCACCTCATTTCATACCCTGAAATCCCCATACTGCATGTTCATTGGGGATGCTAGAGTTCGAACCCACAACCTGTATGTCTTGGGGGGATTATCCTTCCTTGCTCTAGCAGAGCACTCTGCATTAAAACAAACCCATCTGAAACTGGAAGACACACACACACACACACACACACACACACACACACACAGACACACACACACACCCTACTAGCTAGCCCAAACTAATCTGTAGGAGCCCAGTTTAGGCAGCCTGCCAGGTTCCACTCTGATTTGTTCGGTGGATAGTTATGTGAAATACTCTCCTGCAAACATTTGTTTCTCTGCCCTAAGAATAATCAATAGAGGCAAATGCCTTTGCAATCACAATGTCTTTTTATGTGTGGAGTTCTTCCTTGTTTTTGGTCTGTGAGTACAGTAAACATCCTCTAAAGTGGCAGCAGGAGAGTGCCCCAGTGCTTTGTAATAAGGTGAGATTTACAGCGTTGTGAGAGTGGGGGGTATAAATCAGGCTTCTGGAGGAACGAGCGAAATGGACTAAATTCAGGTATTAATGGGAGCGCCATGTGTGTACTGCAGAGGGAGACAGGCTCATCAGTATTACAGATGGTATGTTCTTTTAGTTAATTTAGAAGAAATTCTGATCAGCCAACAGAGCTTTGAAGATGAATGCAGGAAAAAGAAGGCTGGGGCATATGGAGAGAACATATTTGTTCCTGGAAAATCAGTAGAAAATGTTTAATGTCATCATAACCTCATTTGCATAAAAATAGTCATATGCAGCAAATCAAATGAAAGCAAAGGAAGAAGTGATAGAGCCAGTGCTGTTCCGAGCTTCATTTCATTATGAATAACATAAATAATTCAATTGAATAAATAAATTCAAAATCGCTTCGAGTAGATGTACTGCAAATTGTTATTCCTTGAAAATTCCTTTAATGGTACATGTCATGATGATGAAGTAATGTGATTATTCCTCTCCGGGTAACACTTTGCTGTACACTTGACCCCTGGTAAAAATATTGAGCTCTCTGTAGCGCTCAAGTGTTTTATGGACACAAATGAATTTTTCAGTTGCACAGTCCTATTCATAGGGTGACCTTGAAGAAGTTAAATAAGCCAAGGCTCATCTTCACTGTGGTGAATACAGTCGCACTTTGCACACAGGTCTGCTTTGGCAATATCTGATAATCAAAAGTTTGAAGAGCACTGGACTGAGCCATTCTAGATACATAACCCTAAATAAGTATTTGGAACCTTAGTAGCAGAAGAAGAACCATTCACTGTTTCTGCCTTACAATGTCTAATTGGGGAAATTCTTGGATCAGTATAAATTGTGGCATGGAGAAAATTGGTGAAACTTATTAGATATGTTCAGCCAACACTGTCCAGAGCAATGTAGAAACCCACGGGCAGATACTACGGGAGCTCTGACAGATGTGTATGACACAGTCTGTACGCATTTGAGTTTATTAATTATCTCAGTTAATGAATTATCTCAGTTAGTACTCAAGGGTCTGCTTCCATGAGCCAAGATGTCAAGGTTATCACAGGAGACAGATAAATAAACAGGGAAAACTAAACACAAGATAATCGTAGATTGTGAGAACTGTTTTCAAGTAAATAAACAGGTGCCGATATATAGAGTAACTGGAAATGAGAGTGTACTTTAGAAAAGATGCACTGAAGAAGTAGAAATGAGGATGCACCGACAACTCAAAGACCTGGCAGAAAACCCTCATGAAATGAAGAACCGGGCTTGGGTGGCCCCAGGTTTGCAATGTGCATGGCTTTATTTAGGAACTGATTGGAGATCCTTGCAAATGGATTGAGGGGGATAGGAAGGTAGGTAGGAATCAGATTCTGTAGGTCTGCTGGTAATGCTAATCTGGGATTTATCCCAATGAAAATAGAAGTAGTACACGGGGTTAGTGTCTCCCCAGAATTTAAGTCCACCTGGAGCCTTTGAAGGTTATTTTATGTAGAAAGAAATAGGGTCTTTGCAGGCTAATTAAGATGAGGGTTTTTCTGGATTAAGGTGGGTCCTAAATCCAAGATGATTGGTGCCTAATACACACAGACAGACAGACACAGAGGAAGGTCATGTAAAGACAGAGGCAGAGACTGGAGTGAGGCACCTATCGGCCGAGGAATGCCAGCAATCCCCAGAAGCTGGAGGAGGCGAGGACGATGCTTCCCCAGAGCCTTCAGGGCATGGCGCTGCTGACGCCTCTACTGGGGACTTCTCACCTCCATGTAAATTTCTGCTATTTTCATCCACCCAGTCTGTGTTACTGTTATGGCAGCCCTAGGAAACTAATGTTAGACAAGGGAAGCCACCGGAGGTTCAAAATAGGGAAGTGTCATGTTGTGGCTTGTGTTTTTGGAAGATCGTTCTGAATGCTGTTCGGAGGACGGACCATAGAGAGCAGGTGCGAATGGAGGAGTCTGGTTTGGAAGATGGTCCAGGTTAAAGATCGTAGTGACTCTGACTAGGGTGAGCATAGTGAGATGGAGAAAAGTCGCAGATATTGATGTTGGAAATAATCAAAGAAAAGTACCGGGGTGGGTGGGGGTTCATTCGTTTTGTTTGTTTATTTATTTATTTATTTATTTATTTATTTATTTAATTTGTACTGGGGATTCAACCCAGGGGCATTCTACCTCTGAGCTCCACCCCCTGCCCTATTTCATTTTTTATTTGGAAATGGGGGTCTAGCTAAGTTGCCGGGGCTGGACTTGAACCTGTAATCCTCCTGTCTCATTGGTGGATAGTAGGGCCATGAACTTAGATGGGAAAGCCTGAAAAACAGATGGGGGGGTGGGTTTAAGATTTTACTTTGGACATGTTAAATTTGCTTTGACATTTAGTCATATAGTTGGAGACATCAAATAGCTGCTTGAAAGATTTATGAATCTGGAGTTCAGGAGAGAGGTGGGGTGCTGGAGATGTGCCTTTGGAGGTGTCAGCATAGAGATGACCTTCAAAGATAAGATCACAAAAGAGAGAGGTACACGTGAGGCAAGGGCTCCAGATTGAGTTCTATGTTGCTTTAAAATTTATAGCATGGGAAGAGGAGAGAAATTCAGCAAAGAATGTGGGGAAGGCATAGACAATGAAGAAAAGAGAAACCCGTGAGGATGTAGTGACATGGAAGCCAAAAGCGGAGTGTGTTTCCAGAAGGAAGCAGTGATGGTTACTAGTGATGAGGGCTATGAGGTACCAGAAATGTTCATGCATTTGGCAAAGTTCACTGATGTCCTCAACAAGTCTGTTCACCGCTGGTTGAGTTTGGAGAAGGAATGAATGGGAAGGAGGAAATGAGAAAGCTAACTGACCACTCTTTTTTTTTTCCTTTTTTAAAATTTTAAAATTTTTTATTTATTACATTTATTGGTGCATTGTAGTTATACATTTTGATAGCTATCAGGGTATCAGAAGCATGCATGCACACATTGCTCATTTAGCCCTTCCTCAAATCCCACCCTATTCCCTCCCCCTTCCCTCCTTTCCATGCTCAGCATAGTAATTGACTCTGATAAGTTTGTGTATACACATCATGTGCATTAGTGTATTTCCCTCTTCCACCCTCTCTTCTCTCTCAGTTAGGTCGCCTTCTTCGCTCAACTAAAGTTTTCTCCTTCTTTGTCTGGAGTCCCTTCTAAGTCCCATTCTCCCTAGCTTCCACATATTAGGGAGAACATCCGACTTTTCACTCTTTGTGACTGACTAATATCACTTAGCATAATGTTCTCCAGTGCCCTCCATTTCCCTGCAAATGATGTAATTTTGCTCTTCTTTATGGCTGCGTAAAATTCCATTATGTACATATCCCATAGTTTTGTGATCCATTCATCTGTTGATGGACACCTTGGCTGGTTCCAAAGTTTGGCAATTGTGAATTGTGCAGCTATAAACATAGATACACATGCATTAGTCTGGTAGTTTGGTTTCAGTCCTTTTGGGTAGATGCCTAGAAGTGGTATTGCTGGGTCATATGGTAGGTTCATTCCCATTCTTCT